>ML396265.1:0-46317 GCA_005239525.1 Nicotiana knightiana | reverse complement strand
AGCAGTAGCTGTTGTCGCTGCTATGAGACAGCGACCCACTGGTGAAAGGGAATATGGTCTCAATAGCATACCAGTGCAATCCAGAAAATGGTATGCACGCTGCAAACCCAAGCATGTTCACCCTGAAGGGGCCATTAAGGAAGGGAGTCTAAGATCAAAATTCCCAGCGATTTGGCGGAGCATCCATGAGTTGGGGCTGGGATATGTGTTCAGACACAATGGTGACATCAACCTCAACTTAGTCCGAGAATTCTACGAAGGGTTTGACCCTAAGGAAAAGAACGGATTGGTGCCAATTTGTGGGCACTTGTTAGATTTTTCGGCCAAGGCCATTTGTGACTTCCTAGGTGCACCAAATGTTCCGGTGGAGCCTCTAGAGCAATTCATCCGCCATCCCAACTATAGAGAGGTGAGGCACACACTTTGTGGGGTTGATTCCAGGGCTGCTTGGATTCGGGATAGAGCCACAAATCGCCATAAAAGATTTCCAAAGAAGAAAATGAAGGCTGAGACCCAGGTGTGGCTTAAAGTGATTAATGCACGGATACTACCATGCAACCATGACACCTTAATCAGCCGAGAGAGGATTTGTGTGCTCTACTTCCTCATGACGGGGCAAAGGGTAAATGTGGTCAGCTGATGCACTATCAAATGGGGTTGGTGCGTTTGAGCAATAGAACTGATTGAATACCATTCCCAAACTTCATAACTCAGTTCCTTCTAAATGAGAATGTAGCGGTTGAGACCAACTTTGACCATACCATTGATCAATTCCAACGAGAGATTGACATCTCTGGCCTAAGACTGAAGGAAGAGCCCTCCCTGACCAATGCAGAGCGCAATGTGTAGGATGACAGCTTCATGGCCCATCTTTATCGGATGATGGATTTGCAGTTGCGAATAGGAGGTCGGCCAGCGCCAGTTGATGAGAGAGTTGAAATGGATCACAGGTACCCTCTAAATGCTCATGCGCTGCAGATGATTGGAGCGGGTGAGGGATACAGACTCCCTGATGATGAGCATATCAACACTCCTGACGACTCTGATGCAGAGCCAATGCGCTCGGATGAGGAAGATGATGACGAAGATGAGCATGAGGAGGAGTGGAGAGCGTCAGATGATGACGACGCTGAATGATCAAGGAGTTTCTTGTACCTTGCTTCTAATACTGCTTTTGTCTCTATATACTGCACTGGGGAAAGTGCATGGATTAAGTGTGGGGTGTGTATGTTGTATTATCTTGTACTTGCGAATTGTGAAATATGTGGGTTTGTATTGTAGTTTTGTATTCATGATAGTAAATGATTTTCTTTCTTTTAAGTTTTTGGAGTTGTTTTAAATATATTTAAAAAAAAAATTGGACTTTTCCCGACGATGGACCTCTTAGACATCTCTATTGAGGGAAGTAAGTCTAAAGAAAATACCAAAAAGATTTCTTCTTTTAGGTAGTGTAGTAATTCCCCTTTGGTTTTTCTTTGGACCACGGTTCTTTTCCAAGGTTGTAACGTGAATCGGGTAATTTAAATTAAGTTCATTTTTGTTTTTAGAGTAGTTAGGAAGAAACTGAGTAAATTAGAGATACCCCATGACATGTTTGATGCCGGCATATTAGGTTATGACATACATTCTGCTTTCCCTTATATTTGGTTTGACATGTGATGTCTGAGTAAAAATAAATAGCCTATTTTGTGACGCCTTAGCTCAGTTGTTTGACTTGTATGCTACATAGTGTAATATTTCTTAATTCTCTCAATTTTGTGTGCTTGCTTGACTTTAGAGTTGAATAAAGCCGTTGTGATTGAGTCATGTGCAATGGGCGATTGAGGTTTAGTGATTGTCTATGTTATCATGTGTAGTCTAGAACTTTCCTCGTGTGTTAATCGAAGCGAAATTGTAGGTTATGCTAGTCTAGGAGATGACGTAAGCCTTTTTTTGCTTGATCATGGATGTGCTTGTCACATAAGAATTACATTTTCCATTGCTAGCCCCTTTGAGCCGTATTGACTTTTTCTTTGGTACCCACATTACAAGTCGTACCCCTATTTTGTTCTTAAATTGAGATTTATTGCACCTTTTCCTCCTAAGGCACTTAATCGCTAAAAGAAGTAAGGTGAGCTATTGGGGATTAACTTTTGAGTGGAGCCATGGAAAGACTTGTTAGTGCACTAAAAAAATTGTATTCAAAAGTCACTAGCCATTGAATCTTCATGTATGGAGTGTGTGTAGAAATAAGAAAAAAAAAGTTAAAAATAATAGAAAAAAAAAAAGATATGTACCAAAAGATACACACCTCCAAATTTTATTAGTTGTGCTAGTGAGAATATTGAAGTGCTTAATTGAAAGAGGTCTATGTTGGATATGAATTGTGGCAAGGGAATTGGTTGAGAAGAATATGTGTTGATTTGTGAAAGTAGTATTTTAAAGTGCTTAGGAGGGTTAGTCACTATTCCTAAATATATCCTACCCGTCCCTTAGCCTACATTACAACCTTAAAAGTCCTAATTGATCCTAGACTTGGATAACTTGAATTAGTGGAGATCTACACTACAGGCAAGCTTATGGTACGACCACGGGATGCATATGAATTCTTTGTGAGAGTGAGTGAATTTTTTCAATTGTGTGATGTCATTAAATAATGTTCAGAAGTATATTTGAATGTGTGGACTAGATATATTTACTCTCTTGTTGTTGGTGAGGGCACATGATCTCATGAATGATTGGTAATATTGTAATTTTCTTGTTGGGTAGGTACGTGAATTGAGAGGGCTTAGTGGTTGCAAGTCGACTCTTGAGGTTGGGTGGTTGCAATTAGGTAGTTGGTATGATTTATTGAATTGTTATACTTGGGCATGTTTAAAGAAGGGAAAGAATTTGAAATTTTGTATGTTCTTACTTGATTGCCGGTATCGATCATAGTTAAGGGGTAATGTGTGTGATTGAAAAGTAAAATACTCCTTGTTAATGAAATGTGTATGTGTTAAAGGTATTGCTGGAGGACGAGCAAGAGTCTAAGTGTGGGGTGTTGATGCGTGGCTAGAATTCATAGTTTTAAGCATTATATACCTTACACTTTATGTTCTTTTGTGATAAAAATACACGTTATATGTGCATAATGGAGTCTATTTCATGTGTAGGTGAATTGGAGATGGAAACCGAGCTAAATGGGTGCATAAACATCGAAAATACGCTCAAGAGTCGAAAAGGAGTGACCCGGGCAATACACGGGCGTTTGGCCCTTAAGGCCAGGGTGACCCTGGCTCGCCAGGCGTTAGACCCCTAACGCCAAGCCTACCCAGGCGTTAAGAGGGCGTTTGGGGATTAACGTCTGGGTGCCTGGTCCAGCCAACTCCGAGTTTTAAAGGTTTTTAAGTGTTTCTCGGTTGGAATAGAAGTCTTCTACACGTTTAGGGTTTATCCCAAACGTATAAATAGACCCAATAACACAACTTTGAGAGGAGGATGTCATTTTGGGGAGAGAATATACACACAAGATCATTAAAGAAGCAAAGGATTATCAGTTTTCTTCATCTTAATCTAGTATTTTTCATTGATGCAAAGACTTATGCAATTTTTTAATTCTAGTATGAGTGGATAAACACCTATTGTTTTGGGGTTGTGGTTTAGCCATGAATATTGTTATTCGATATTAACTTAACCTTGATTTTAATTCGCTCAATATATGGTTTTTTCTTCAATTTTGCGTTTAATTGCTTAATTGTTTGGCCAGCAATTAGGTTCTATATACTATCTATGTTATGCTTGGGAAAGCCGTATATAGATTAGAGAAGAATTGAAGAGAGCGCGATCTTAACCCTTTAGGGGAGCGGATATGTGGTTAGGATAGGAATATACCTAGCCACCGTGCTTAATTAAACATTGTAATCTTAGTGCGTTCTAATAGATTAATTTCATAGGAATATAGGCGTTAATCTATTGAGAATAGGCGAGTAGTACTTCGGGAGAAGGCTACGAGAGCAATTATCGATTAATTAGCAACCATGAGTGAATTATATGAAAGGGAGAGTTAATTAGAATGCAATATGAATGGTGAATTGATCACAACCCTGGAATATTTGTCTCTATTGAATACACAACAATATTCTCGTTACTTGATAATTAGTTCATATAATCATAGAATAAATTAGTTATATTCTTGGATTTTGTTTTGGCTCGATTAAATAGCAATTAGAGTGATTCAATAAGTAGTTTACGCAAGTCCTTGTGCGTTCGACATTCGATTTAACATTATACTACTTGCTACGAACACGTATACTTGCGTGTGCGGTTTGGGACCAACAGAACCCCTGGCACCAGAATGGCCACCAGAAGAACCATGCATAGAGCAACCCTGAACTGATGGTGCTCGAGCTGCACTCTGGGCTGGAAGGGCATTGAATGAAGAACGGTCTGGCTGAGAGCTGTGGGGACCATGCCCCGAAGATGCACCACTATAGGTTGGGCAGACTGACTGAGGAGGCCTGAACGAACGGCCTCTACCATGTTGAAACTGCCCCCTTGAAGGAGCACCACTAGAACCACCCGATCTGCAAGGCCTCTTGGCCTCCCTCTCTTCCCGCTCCTGGCGGAAAACCGACTCAATATCTCGAGCAATATCAATAACTTGCTCGAAGGTAGCACCTGATACTCTCTCCCGATTCATGAAAAGGCGGAGCTGATAAGTGAGGCCATCCACGAACCTCCTAATCCTCTCCCTATCAGTAGGGACTAACTCGGTAGCATGACGAGCCAACTCTGAAAACCACATCTCATACTGTGTCACTGATAGCTCCCCCTGACGCAACTTCTCAAAGTGCCTGCGCTGCTCCTCCCTATGAGACAGGGGTACATACTTCTCCAAGAAGATAGTGGAGAACTGCTACCAGGTGAGGGGTGCTGAACCAAAAGGCCTACGCCTCTCAAAAGACTCCCACCAAGTGAAAGCGGCACCAGAAAACTGAAAAGTAGCAAACGAGACCCCACTAGTCTCCAGAATCCCAGCAGTACGAAACATCCGCTGACACTTATCCAGAAAACCCTGGTCATCCTCGCCCTCAGCACCACAGAATGTCGGAGGCTGAAGTCTACTAAATCTCTCCAGCCTATGTTGCTCATCATATGGCATAGCTAGAACCACGAAGTCCTGAACTGGAGCAACCGGCTATGCTTGAACCGCCCCCGGTGTCTGATGGCCCTGAGTAACCTGCTCAGGTGTCCGGGCAACTGGAGTCTGACTGCCTTCCCCGGCCTGAGAAATAGTGGCACTAGAAGATGCAGCAACTGCCTGAGTAAGGGTGGTACATACTGTCAAGATCTGGGCCAAGGTCTCCTGAAGACCCGAAATGACAGTAGGCACTGTCGGAGCCTGAGCCTGTCCCGTTGGAGTATCTGCGGCAGGGATTTGCTCCTGAATAATAGGGGGATCAACTGGTACTGCCCTGGCTGTTGCACGGGCTGGCCCCCTACCTCTACCATGGCCTCGACCTCTCGCTGGTCTAGCTGGTGACTGATCACCATGATCAGTAGCATGAGTCCTCACCATCTGTGAGAGAATGAAACAACAGAAGTTAAGATTTCCAAAATCAACAAAATGGCACGACAAAATTCAAGAAAAATGAGATTGTTCCTAAGGGTTCTGCAGCCTCTCGAAGATAAGTACAGACGTCTCTGTACCGATCCGCAAGAATCTACTAAACCTGCTCATGACTGTTGAGTCCTATGTAACCTAGGCTCTGATACCAACTTGTCACGACCCCAAATCCTAAGCCGGCCGTGATGGCGTCTATCATGGAACTAGGCTAGCCAACCATTACAGACTATCATAACATTTCATAATTTCCCAAAACTAGCAGATTTTAAAACAGCAAAATGAGATAAACAATTTATACACTACCCCAAAACCTGGAGTAAACTGTCATGAGCATCTAGGACTATAAATACAATATACAATAAGGTGATTTGCTACTACAAAAGTCTGAAGTACGAAATACAAAACTATGAATTGAGGAAAGGAAAGGAGGTGAGGTGGGGACGCTGAGCAGCTACCTCGATACTCGAACAACTCCAAGCACGTCCGAAAATCAACTAATGAGATGGTCCGGTACCTGGATCTGCACACAGAGGTGCAGGGAATAACGTGAGTACGCCAAATTAGTAAGTAATCAAAGTAACTAAAAACTTGAGTGTAGTGACGAGCATTTATACATCTTGTAAATCCATATAATAATTAACAGTGGAAATAAATAACTCAAGTCAGGAATCTGCATTCCCAATATTTCATAAAACTCCAGTTTCCATTTAAAATATCGTATAAAAACATTTGTCCAACATTATCATCAGAGGCTCAGTGTAAAGAAGAGTGAAAACAGTAGTTTCATAAAATATAAGCCCCTCGGGCACAATATCACTCACAAATAAAGCCTCTCGGGCAAGCCTCTCAGTCACTCCTGACTCCATTATCAGTATCTCATGCTAACACTAAGCACTCGTACTCAACAAGTACCATGAATACACACAACTACTGCGGCGGGCAGCCCGATCCGATAAATATATATATATATATATATATATATATATATATATATATATATTGTTGCTGTGTGCAGCCCGATCCATATAACATACGCTGCGACGTGCAGCCCAATCCATATAATAGTCGACTGCGCCCACTAGGGTGTACAGACTCCGGAGGGGCTCCTACAAACCAAGGGCTATATTTGCTGCGGCGTGCAGCCCGATCCAATATGTAAATTGTTGTGGCGTGCAGCCCGATCCATATATAACATATATTGTTGCGGCGTGCAACCCGATCCATACAAAATATATATTGCTTCGGCGTGCATCCCGATCCATAACTACCCTTACATACTCGGTTCTCGAATATATATTGATGTGGCGTGCAGCCCGATCCATATAACATACGCTGCGACGTGCAGCCCGATCCATATAATAGTTGACTGCGCCCACTAGGGGTGTACAGACTCCAGAGGGGCTCCTACAGCCCAAGCGCTATATTTGCTGCGGTGTGCAGCCCGATCCATATAATAGTTGACTGCGCCCACTAGGGGTGTACAGACTCCAGAGGGGCTCCTACAGCCCAAGCGCTATATTTGCTGCGGTGTGCAGCCCGATCCAATATGTATATTGTTGCGGCGTGCAGCCCGATCCATATATAACATAAACTGTTGTGGCGTGCAACCCGATCCATAAGAAATATATATTGCTGCAGCATGCAGCCCTATCCATAACTATCCTTACATACACGGTTCTCGGCCTCACTCAGTCATCCTCACAAGCCACTCGGGCAATTCATCTCAACTCATGGGACTCAGCCCAAAATACCTCTTAGAGTTTCAAAACAGTGTGATAACAGTAAAAATAGCAAGAAGTAGAAAACATGACTGAGTTCACAATTTTTCTATCAGGATAGTGTGAGAAAAAGTACCTCTGAGGGTCTAAACAGGTCGGCACAAGGCCCCAAACATGGCTCACAGCCCATAAACAAGTATAAATTTCTAAAATACAGGATGTCGTAAGTTTTCAAATCAAATACGCGGCTTAATAGTCGCTACGGGACGGACCCAGTCACAATCCCTATCGGTGCACGCCCACACGCTCATCACCTAGCATGTGCGTCCCCTCATTTACCAAAACAATATAAAATACTCGGGTTTCATACCCTCAGATTTAGAGTTACAATCGTTACTTACCTCAAAACAGCCCAAAAACTAGTCAGCGGTGCTCTTGACCCTAGAATCGGCTCCCAAATGCTCCGAGTCTATCACAAATAAGATCAATAACATCAAAATATGCTAGGGAGACGAACCCCAATCGAAAACTATCAAAATTAGGCACAATTCCCGAAATTGACCAAACTCGACCCCCGATCCCACGTCTCAGAACTTGATAAAATTTATGCAAAAATTATACGCATCCTCCCACGAGTCTATGCATATCAAGAACACTGAAATCGGAGTTCAATTGACCCATCAAATACCCCTTTTAAGGTCTCTTAATCTCAAGCCCTAATTATCTATTTTGCACTGATTTTTCCTTAATTTTTCACCACTACTTAGACCTATAATCACATATAAACGAGTTATGAAGTCTATAATATTACCTCCAAGTGATTCCCCTTTGGTTTCCTCAAAAATCTCTCTCAAAATCTTCCATCCCGTTCACAAATGGTGGAAAAATGAAGAAGGTCGCAATTTGGGCTATTAAAACACTGCCCAGCTTTTGCAACTACTCAGTGTGTTCGCGTCACTAGGGATGCATTCACGAAGCAATGGCTCTCCTCCCTCTGTGCGATCCCGTCCACCCAATCGCATTCGCATAGAGTAACCAAACACCCCCCTGACACACGCGCCCACACTGTGCGATCGCAATAAACCTCACGCGACCGCACTGCTCTGCCTTCTCCCACTTCGGGATCGCGGACCATTAATGACGATCGCATATAACAATTTCTGCTGCCTCACCAACAAACCTTGCGATCGAAGCCCCACTATTCCGATCGCTTATAAGGGAACTAGAACCTAGAAAATACAACAGCAACAGCAGTCCTTTTAAGGCCAAACACACTCTGTTAACCACCCGAAACACACCCGAGGTCTTCGAGACCTCAACCAAACCTACCAACACACCCCATAACATCATTCAAACTTAGTCGAGCCTTCAAAACACCAAAAATAACGCAAAAACACCAAAATCACATCATATTCAAGCCTATGAATTCTGAAACTTCTAAATTCCACCAATGATGCCGAAACCAACCAAAACACGTCTGAATGACCTGAAAATTTGCACACATATCCAAAATGACATTACGAACCTTCTCCAACTTCGGGAATTCTATTCCGACCCAAATAGCCTATTTTCCCCTGCCGGCCGAAAATCGCCAAAAACTAACTTTCGCAAATTCAAGCCTAATTCTACACCGGACATCAAAACTTCATTCCGAGCACACCCCTAAGTCTCAAATCACCTAACAAAGCTATCCGAGCCATAAAATCCACACTCCGAGGTCGTTTACCTATAAGTCAACTCCCAGTTGACTTTTTCAACTATTAAGCTAATTTAAGAGACTAAGTGTCTCAGTTCTCACCACGACCACTCCGAACCCGAACCAACCGACCCAACAAAACATAAATAGGATAAGAAAAATACGATAAAGCTGAAATGGGGAAAATGGGGCTAATCTCACGGAACGACCGACTGAGTCGTTACATAAGGTCAGCATGAAACAATTAACAACACGGAATCGAGTAAGATGCCACTTGATTTAAGGAAAGCCTTATATAAAATCAATCACTAGTTAAGTACTAGGTTAAATAAGGTAAGAGATAAGTCCAGAATTCAATTAAGAGTCAGCTCCATTAATCCGGACACAAAATCAAGCTAGTAAGTGAGTTAAGGAAAGTAGTACGAGTAATCAATCACATAAATAAGGTAAGAACAGGTAAAATCTTAATAAGAAAATACTGGTACTAAAGGAAAGCTGATTTCAAACACCAATTTAGGTAAGTAAAATCAATTAAGACTTAATTAAAAGAGTTAAAGGTTAACGGGCAGAAACAGTAGAATAAATAGTCAAATAATCGAAACCCTAAGAAATACAAAGACATGTAGATGGAACTAATTAAATCAAGTAAAATTCAGTCAAACAATAAATAAGCAAACCAGAGATGAAACATTTAAACATTAAAACGTTTTTTTGCAAAAAATCTATTGGAACCCTAGTTTTATGGAAAAAATCAGTCACAAAAATAATAAAGCTATAAGAAACGGAAATATCGAGATTTTAAAGGGGAAATACCAAAACAAACACCAAATCGTTTCAGATCTAAAAGATTTAAACAGATTTTTCCAGAAAATAGCCAGGTTGGTAGAAAAATAAACAGAAATTAACCAAATCTGGTTTGAACCAGAGATTTGAAACTCTAAAATACGAAAAGATTCGTACCCACAGGTATCATAGTGAACTTAGACGAAATAGCCGAGATATGAGAGACTTTGAACAGATTTGGTTCGAGTCTCTTCAGATTCATATCAAGCAACATAAAAATTGTATAACCAGTAAAGAGATGGAGCCAAATAAGGCATAGAATCGAATGAAAATCCCATGAATCAAGAGGGAATGTGTGATGGCGGGGCTAGGGTTTGAGGGGGTGAGAGAGAATAGAGGAGAGTAGAGGATCCAAAGACGGCGGATGGGAAAAAATGAGGTAGGGTTTGGGGTTTGGTATATTAAAAGGGGGTTGAAGGTTTAGGGACGTTGATCTTCTGAGATCAACGGCCAGGATTGGATATTTAGGTGGGGCGGGTTAATCAGACGGGTATGGGTATGGGTATGGCTAGTTGGGTTTGGGTATTGGGTTATGGGTTAGGATAGTTGGGCTAGTTAGTATTGGGCTGGGAGGTCCGAAAATTTAATTAAACGGGCTATATTTTAAATACCCACTTAAATTAATAAAATAATTTGTAAAAAATAATTAATAAATGATAAAAATGATATTTGTTTATGAAAATGATTTAAAATAATTAATTAATATTATAAAATATGAAAAGTCATTTTTCGTGTAAATTAATTAATTAATTATGCATGGGCTATTATTGTAAAGTTATTGCAATTATAACCTGAAGATGTAAATATAATTATGCATAAAATGATTAAAGCTTAATATAAATATAAATGATAAGAATTAAGTAATAAAATTACTATAAAATCATTTGTGACGCAATTAGTAATTATTTAGATAATAAAATGCTGGAATAAATTAATTAAAAATTATTTAAAATTACAGAAAATTATGGAAAAATACCAGTTGATGCTCATGCACTATTCTGAAAGTATATATGTATTTTTTGAAATATATATGGAAAAAATTGGGTATCAACAACTGCCCTTCTTTATCCGGGAAGGATGAAAGAGTTGTCGCCAATTTTGACCGAGTAGAGTGATTTGAGAGATATAGGCCGCATTCTGGTTTTCGAGCTGCCTACATATTCCTGGTTTTACAGGAATCAGGTCGTGTGTAGTTCTGGATCCACCGCTGGAATAAACCGACGGAGTTGTCACAAGGACGGAAAAAAGGTTTCGAATAGGATTAAATTGTTGTGGTGAGCAGTCAGGTTTGAAGTAATTTGAAGGAATTGGAGCAGGATTGCTCCTGTTGGGATAACAGTTACTCACTGGGTCTCCTGCAAGTCAAAGATGTATTGCAATCGTATAAGTATAAACTTTCATAAATTTAGACATGATGCAAATTCCCTTCAAACCATGAAAACTGTTTTTGGACGGTTGAGGATGACGTCCCGGGCCATGAATTGTGAGATAAGGAATTCGCATGCCATGAAATGATGTTCTCGAGCCATGACAATGGTGACTCCGAACCATGACGCCTTTGATTAATGATGTGAAAGTTTGAGATATCCTCAGACCATGGCATGATGTCTTCCGGCCATGAGGATGGTGCCTTCAGACTATGACGGCTTCAGACAAGTTAGCTATATTTCAGCCTATGAGGTGCAGAGGTATGATGCTAGAAGCAACAAGACAGGGCTTAGTCTTGTGTGAAATTGAGGGCAGAGCTTATCTTGAGAGAAGAGAACAATGCAAGAGAGAAAGTTCTTAGTCTCGTGCGAGATTCGGGACAGTGCTTAGTCCCATGTAAAGGGAAAGCTGAGCTTGGCCTTATGCAAGTTGGGAGGCAGGGCTTAGCCTCATGCAAAGTTCGGGACAGCGCTAGTCCCATGCAAAGAGAAAGCAGAGCTTAGTCTCATGCAGGTGATTTGAGACAGGGCTTAGTCTCATATGAATAGAAGGCAGTTCTTAGCCTTGTGCAAATAGGGAGGCAAGGCTTAGCCTCATGAAAGTGAAAAGGCAGTGCTTAGCCTTATACAAATAGGGAGATAGGGCTTAGCCTCATGCAAGGATTGAGACAGAGCTTAGTCTCATGGGGAGAGAAGGCAGTGCTTAGCCTTATGCAAATAGGGAGGCAGGGCTTAGCCTCATGCAAGGATTGAGACAGAGCTTAGTCGCATGCCGAAAGAAGGCAATGCTTAGCCTTATGCAAATAGGGAGGCAGGGTTTAGCCTCATGCAAGGATTGAGATTGAGCTTAGTCTCATGCAAAGAGAGGAGTAAGGGTGAAGTATTCTTAGCTGACAATGTGTTTCATGCATAACGATTGTGTCGTTGCGATGGTGTTTATCATGATGATATAGTCCTGCATCCAAAGAAAATTTGTGAGTTTTTGCGGGGGGAGGTTGGTTCGTGCCTTTGCTTACTCGATTTTCTCTGCTCTGTCTGAAGATCCTGTTCAAGCTATTAGGGTAGAATTTGGCTAAATCAAAGTTTCTTTTTCAAAATCATGCGTGTATAATTTTTAAAGACATAGTAATATGCAGTTTAGAAGTTAGTTAGATGAACCAGTAACTGTGACATTATTAGAGACATTGCGACTACCATTACTGTAGAATTTTGAGGGTCCTCCTCAAAATTCTGCCCCAATTAACTAGATGACATTTCTGACTGCTCCATATGCTGCGGTTGGCTGAACTTGCTTCGGAATTTTGAGGGTCCTCCTCAAAATTCTGCCCCAGTTTCTGATTGTGGGAAAAATGGAAATTTTATTAAATTGTGACCGAACCCACAGGGCTACCTACGTATCCCCTATTAAACGGGAACCAGGTCGAGCGTAGTGCAATTTACATCATATGAAGAAGCATAAATGGTTTACACATAGTATCTTTTGACTGTATCTAAATTGATAGGCTTCGGCCAGATTTCTCCGTCCATCTAAATCTGATGATAACCTGCGAAGCAATCTACAAAGGACTGGAGTTCAGGCTTAGCGCAATTGTCGATCAGAATGTGTATATTTGGCAGTGGGAAATCATCCTTGGGACTTATCCTATTCAGATCCCGATAATCAACACAGACTCTAATCTTCCCATCTTTCTTCGAGAATCGGTGCAATATTGGCCAGCCAGGTATAATATTCAACTACCCTGAGGACCTTGGCTTTGATTTTCTTAGTGACTTCCTCCTTGATTTTCAGGCTCATATCTGGCTTGAATTTCCTGAGTTTTTGCTTCACTGGCGGACGCATTGGATTTGTAGGTAACTTGTGAGCCACTATGGATGTGCTCAACCCTGTCATATCGTCGTATGACCATGCAAAGATATACTCATATTCTTTCAGGAACCGAGTGTATTCTTCTTTCTCTGACGGTGACAAATGGATGCTTACGCGGGTCTCCTTGACGGTTTTGGAATCTCCCAAGTTGACTATCTCGGTCTCATCCATGTTGGGCTTGGGCTTGTTCTCAAAGTTCTCCACTTCTCTAACAATTTCCTCAGGTATTACGTCCTCATCTTCTATTTCTTCCGAGTCACTGTCCTTCTGTTACATTGTCTCATTACATGTCATAGTCGTTGGTTCATCAAGGTAAGAAATAGTAATGATGTAGGGATAAAGATACGAAAGAAAAAAATAGTAATAATAAAACATCAAAGCATTTAAAATGTTAAACAAAATGATTTCAAATAATGTTTTTCGAAACGGAACACTGAAATATTTTTTAAAACAAAATTCCAAAGAGGAAATAATTTTCAGAGGTAAACAATGCTATCAACCTTGCTACCCCGAGACTCGTTGGGCCCTTGATGGTTTAGCGGTTTAATTCTTGAGAGATGCTCCCTCCTCTTCTCTCTGGACAGTGAGGCCTTCTTCCTCATCCCCTCCTCCTCCTCCTCCTCCTCAACTATTACACAACAATCCATATCATCTTCTTCCAAGAACAAATTCCTCAATGCTGCCAAGGCTTCTTCTTCTTCTGATCCCCATATTGTATCGGCTTGCTGGAAGGTCTGATTCAGGTGCGGAACGGGTTGCTCAAGAGGATAGTATGGATTATGCCATGGTGGCGACCAATTCCGATATTCTTGCCAGCTATGCTGGTATCCGAGCCTGAAGGTTGTGCCATGGCGCTTCAGCTATACATGTTTGGAGATACCTTGAAGCTTTTTACCAAGCCCCTTAACCGGTTCATACCCTGCCCATGCCAGTATGCTCTCTATTTTGTTACTCCACCATTTATCCTTCTCAATCGCGTTAACACGTTTGATGCGATTGTAGGTTTATCCACCTAACTTCCTTCTGTTTTCTACCATAAATGCGGTTGCTCCCATCTCCATGGATGATCATTTCTACCGCTTGGTGCAAAGTAGATGCGACAGCTCCAGCGGCATGTATCCAAGGCCGTCCGAGCAGTAGATTGTAGGAGGCGGATATGTCTAGTACCTCGAATTCAACATCGAACAAGGTAGAACCCATCTGCAAGCACAAATTAGTTTCTCCAATTGTGGCCCTTTGAGACCCATCGAACGCCTTCACATTCATAGTCCATGCTTGTATTTCATGTAGGCCATTGACCAACCTCTTCAGAGTTGTCAGGGGACAGATGTTGAGGTTGGACCCTCCGTCTATCATAACTCTGGCAATGAACTTATCTTCACATTGCACTGTGATGTGCAGTGCCTTGTTGTGTCTTAATCCTTCAGGTGGCAATTCGTCTTCATGGAAGGTGATCTTATGGCTTTCCAACACTTGTCCCACCATATTGGCCATTTCTACACTAGTAATGTTGTTGGGCACATATGCTTCATTCAGTACCTTCATCAGAGCATTCATTTGTGCTTCAGAATTTTGCAACAACGACAAGATGGATATCTGGGCGAGAGTCTTATTCAGGTGATCAACAACAGAATACTCCCTTGCTTGTACTTTCCTCCAAAGGTCGTCCGGACCAGTTTCAACGATGGGTTGTTTGTTAGAAGCTTGCTTACTGGTCTCTCCTAAATGCTCAGGTGGGTAAATTCTTCCTATTCTGGTCATTCCTTGTGCAGCGCCGGACTCTTCCGTCTTTGCTTTCCCTTTTCTCCTAGCTTCGACAACATAATCCCAAGGTACAGTGTTGGAATTGAAAGGTGGTGTGGATGTCACTATCACAGTGAAAGGTGTGGATATTTCTACCTCAAACGGAGCAGGTATAGTTGCAGGTGGTGTCACTTCTACTTCAAAGGGAGCCGGTGCGACTACCTCAACTTTGACTGGTGGTTGTACCTGTACCACAATGGGATTGAGCATGACTGCTGGCTTCTTAGGATCATCACCTTCCCGAATAAGTCCGATTGATCCCTCGGGATCCCATTCTTCATCAGTTTCTATTACATTGACTCCTTCACCCCTATGATCTAGGAGGGGGTTGTTGCGGACATTGGGTTTGGTTTCTTGCGCATGTATGACCTTAGTATCAATCAGTGTTTGGATATTATCCTTCAAGGTGCGACATTCATCAATAGTATGTTCTTTCATACCAGAATGGTACGCACACATCTTGTTTGGGTTGACCCATTGTGACGAGTTTTCCATAGCCATGGGGGGAATAGGGGTGACATATCAATAAGCTTTTTATCTTTCATACAATTGGTCGATGGGTTCAACAATAGGGTTGTATTGTCTGGATGGTTTGCGATCAAAATTGGGCCTGGGTTTTTGGTAATTTGGACGAGCTGGAGGTGAATGATAATAGGTTGGTTGGGTGTTATAGGTGTGGTAGGCGGTAGCGGGTTGAGGATATCTTGGATGTGAAGGATGTATGTGGGTGGAGGTGTTTGGTACGCAAATGGAGATTTTGGACCTTGGCAACAATTAGTGTACCCACTTCTTTCTTCTTTGATATGCCACCTAATTGTAGTGCTTTATTCGTGGCCTGCAGTGCCTCAAAATTTGTCACCGTTCCACTTTTGATACCTTCCTCGATCCTTTCTCCGATCTTGATGATATTGGAGAACTTGTGATTCTCTATTACCATTAACCTTTCGTAATATTGTGGATCCTGAGCCCTGACAAAGAACTTGTTCATTTTCTCTTCATTAATGTTGGCCTGACCTTCGCTGCTTCTGACCTCCATCAAGTAGCGTACTCGCGGAAAGTCTCAGTGGTCTTCTTCTTGGGATTCTGGACATAGAAGACGTCTGGTGAATTTTCCATGTTGAATCTGAATCTATCCATGAAATTCGATGCCATGCTTACCCAATTAGCCCATTTCTTGGAATTTTGACTTATGTACCAAGATAGGGAGTCTCCAGTGAGGCTTCTCATGAATAGCTTCATGCGAATATTTTCGTCCTTTCCAACCCCTACGAGCTTCTCACAATAAGTTCTCAAATGAACCTTTGGGTCACCCGTTCCATCAAACATTTCGAACTTGGGAGGTTTGTAACCCTCTGGCAGTTCCACATCTGCCTGAATGCACAAATCCTCGTAATTCAGACCTTCGATTCCTTTGCCTCCTTCAACACCACGAACTTGGCTTGTGAGTTTCTTGAGCTCCTCTACCGTGTTCTTAATGAGCAGGTCCTTTTCGGCGAATTCTGGTGTATATGAGATTAGTTGAGTAGAGTGGGGGTAAGGTTTCCACGTATATAGGGTTATTTTGGTGAAGGCCAGGAGTTTGGGTATAGTGGTGATCATTGGTTGAATTTTGGGGATCGGGGATAGGCTGTGGGGTATTCTGATAAGTGTGGTAAGTGGTTTGTGGATATTGAGTTGGGAAATGCTGATGTTGAGGCGGTGCAGGTATGGTTAATGGATTTTGAGGAGGGTTTGTATATTAGTGAGGTGCGGGGGGATTCTGCGGGCGTTGGTTGGGTATATTGTGAGAAGGTGCCAGGTTTTGGGTATTTGGATGGTTGATATATGGGACGTTTAGTGTGAGGGAGAGGTTTGCCAAATTATGGACATGCTCAAGCTCACCCTGTAGTTCAAGTATTTTCTTTTCAAGCCGCAAAACCAAGTCATTTGGTGCCGGAGTACTCCGACCATCAGAATTTTCCGCATTCTCAGCATGTGCGGTGTTGTCGCCACTCATATTATCCATCTTAGCTTTCCCTTTGCCTTTTTATGCACTTGGAGGAGGAGGAGGTAGAGGGCCTCTAGATATGGTGTGATATGTTGATGGTGTCAATATGCGTGAACCAACCTTAGGGGATGGGAATAATAAAAAATAAAGAAAAACAAAAGGTAACCAAATTAGTGAGAGTTCTGAAAAATGTTTGCAGTATTTAAACACATATTGCAGGAATGTAAATTCGCGTTCTAATTTTGGAGCCTCGTTGTGCCCGAGGTAGGCGTAGAGACAAGTAGATTTGGAGGATTTTAATGTCAATAATTGCCTCATTTCATTAATGCAATAAATAAGACGAATCTAAAACGACAATAAGGTAAGTCACTAATGGCATTTGGCCTTATTACATTTGAAAAGCAAAACAAATAAGCCTAATCTACTTGGTCCCAGAAGGACCTTCTTCAGGTCTGGTTCTATTGGCTTTATCGATCAGGTTCCCTAGGTCGTGCATGTCCAGCAGCAAGTATGCCCTGGAAAGATTTCCTCCTTCGCTACCCTCAGCATTCTGGCAGTCTACGACTCTTTTCCTCATCTTCCCTTCCAACTCTATCAGACCCTGCTCTAGATATTCTAGCCTTTCATTCGATCTGGTAGCCATTTCCCTCCTTCATTGATTAATTCCATATCAGTCTTGGGTTATTCCAGATGATCAGCCTCGGACTCGCGAACCCTATTGCGCAGTCTATTATACTTCACATGTGCTTCGGTAGCCTCATCTACGACTCTGTTCCCTCGACCGACCCCTGGCTCGACTATTCTTGCTATGTAGTCCTCCAACCATGATGGGTAAAAGTACACATGCCCTGCGTGATATAGATCAGACACGATGGTGTCCATCTCCACAATAATCTTCAAGTGCCACATATGTTGAGCTTCACATTTATATGGGATGTCATCATCTTGGAAATCCGCCCTGTAGTGACTCATTTTGGAGACTCGTGGTATAATCTGTTTTCTACCAGCTTGTCTCATGACCTTGATAGGAACATAGGGGTGTATACCCCTTAACCCAATCAACACCAAATGTGGAGCGTCCCTAGAACGGATGATGAACTCATTGGTGGGTAACCACTTGAACATCCAATGAACCTGGTCCTCATTCAAGTTGTCGAAAAATTGCACTCATTCTGTAGCATTCTCCGATTAAGAAAACCTATATGGGATAAAGGTCATTCTCTTGGGGTGATGAAAGTCTATGTGATCGTTCCACGGCCTTCACAGAAACTCTTGGCGGTATTGACCTCACTGGAAATGTTCTAGCAACCAAATTTGTAGTAGCAGATTACAACCCTCGAAGTGTTTGAACCCCTTCTGGTAGTGATCCAAGGCCCGATATATGTCTTCTATAATCATAGGGACAATATTATATGTTTTCCCCTCGATTCCCCCCCCCCCAATTAAAGCTTTGGTTACCATGGCCATTCTGGTGTGAATTATGTCCTTTTTGCTTGGAAACACTATCATACCCAAGAAGCAGACGATAAACACGAAAACCCTATGATGAATCCAAACCAAGGAAGTGATGGAGAAATCGTCATGGAAGATATAGTAGGATTTTTTGTGACCACATCATTCATAAAGGAAGTCAAAGGGTACATAGGACTTCTTTAGACACACCAAGTCGTCATTCTTTCTTAAACCCATCATTTTTAGAAACCCTATGGGAGTACGATTTTCCGGCACCAATAAACAGGGACTGTCCCAAGGTAGTCCAGTGAATCCCCCTATTTCCTCCAAAAGAGGGGTCATTTCTATGTTGCCAAAACGGAACACGGCTCTTTCTCCGTCCCAGAACATAGTAGCAGCTTTGATCAACATGTTGTTTTGTTGGATATCTAATAAGGAAGGTAGGTTTCCAAGGACTCTTTTCACATGATTTTTATCACTTGACGGAAGGTATTCCACCAATCTAGCAATAATGGTGGTATGTCACGGACCATGCCGAACTTGGGGACTTTGTGCCTCATTTTCAGCAAAACAATTAGAGTTAGACCATTTCCCCCTCCGGAATTGACTATTTATACATTAATGATTAGCATATTAGCACTTATTTCTCCAAATTAATTCACGGATCGTGGTTGTGTACGTTGAGATTATGGAAACCCCGGTAGACTTTGGAGAAAAGGCTTTTCTTAAAAGGTTATTATGTGGACAACATATTAACTCATGCTAGGTTTGACCATGATGCATGTACAATTATAATCAGAGTACGAGGGAACATTCCGTGCCATGTTTATGTTATGTTAGCACGATGAGACATTTCGTGCCATGTTATGTTATGTTAGCACGAGGGGACATTCCGTGCCGTGTTATGTTATGTTAGCACGAGGGGACATTCTGTGCCGTGTTTATGTTATTTAGAACGAGGGGACATTCTGTGCCGTGTTTATGTTATTTTAGCACGAGGGGACATTCCGTGTCGTATTTATGCATTATTATTTCGGTTATTCCTGTTTGCTATTTATTGCATTTTGTGGGCAAGATTTGATATTCCCCCTGTACTGCATGGCAAATTCTGAGTTACGGACTGGGTTCCGGTAGATAAATCTTGAGGAGATTTTGATCAAGGGATTTTATTGAAAAGTATTATTGAATAAGTAATGGTTTTGAAATGATTATATTTGAATGCCTTTTACATCGAAGGTATATTTTAAAAGTACTAGTCTTGCCTAAAATGATATTTGGAAGTCATTTATTGGGAAAGAATCTTTGGGAAGTTTCGTATTTTGAAAGAAACTATGTTTTACATAATTCTCTCTATTAAATATACTTATATCTACTTTTGGAGAAAGTATGTTTTCAAAGGAAACTCTTCCATACTAAAATAATTTTATTTGCAAAACTTTTTCATATGAACTATTGTTTAAAGATTTCCACCAGCCTATGGAGTTTAATGGCTAAGGCCCGATGTGAACAAACCGATGTAGAGTTGAGTTATTGGCGTTCTATTTTATTTTGTTTCCTTTCGGTTTGGCTTGTTTTGTTGTCCATCTTTCTTTTTATTTTTATGTTGTTTCGTGATCGATTTCTGTAATTTCCTTCCGCTTGATATTGTCATTGTCGTAAATTATTCTGTGAAGCCTTAGGTGGATGTAACGTTCGGTCATTTCTATATTCATGTTATTTCTTTTGTAGACTAGTGGTGTCTTGACTAGTCCTCGTCACTACTCCATCGAGGTTAGTCTTGATACTTACTGGGCACTGTTGTGGTGTGCTCATACTACACTTCTGCACATTTTTGTGTGCAGATCCAGGTATATATTGTAGTAGTTATGTGGATGATTGCCGAGGAGACTCAAGGTTGCTGCGTTCGCAGGCGTCGGAGTCACCTTCTTTGTATTTATTATTCATACACTGTTGTATTTATTTCCAAACAGATGTACTTAGAAGTTGTAGAAGATTCGTAGAGCTTATGGCTTGTACTACCGGTTTTGGGAAAGTTTGTACATTCTGTTGAGATTTTATATCGAGACTGCTAGCCTTCTTTTATTATTGTTGTTATTCAGTAACTCTTAGGTTTACCTAGTCCCTAAGACTAGGTGCAATCACGATATCCAATTGAGGGAAATTTGGGTCGTGACAAGTTGGCATCAGAGCTCTAGGTTCATAGGTGCTACGAGTCATAAGCGAGTTTAGTAGAGTCTTGCGGATCGGTACGGAAATGTCTGTACTTATCTTCGAGAGGCTACAGAACTGTTAGGACAATTTCACTTCCTTCATTCCTATCGTACGAGATTATTAATATTGAAGTTTGAAATTATCGTTCCATTCTCTCACCGATGGTGAGGACACGAGCGGCGGATCCTGATGATGTTACCCCGGAGCAAAAGTCGTAAGGGTCAGAGACAGAGGCCAACGAGGAGCATGCGCCGCAGTTAACATGCCTACCAGAGCAGCCATTGAGGAGCCGCCAGTAGTTCTAGTTGGGGGACAGGTAATGGGGGTGCCTGTTGCTACTCCGGACTTCAGGAGACCTAAGCGCAGTTTTGAGTATAAGTAGTACATTGACTCAGGCAGGGTTGATTCTAGTGCACCAGATGCTTCCCAGATCAGAGGAGGAGTTCAGACTCCCACCGTCTCCACTCCATAGTAGCGAGGTCATATTGGTCAGGTTCCGGTTGTTATGGCAGCACGACATGTGGTTTCAATTCAGCCCATGGTTAGGGCAGTAGCATCGGAGGAAGAATACCTTAGACTTGAGAGGTACAGGATGTACCACCCTTCTATCTTTCAGCGGATTGGATGCAGATGGTGCCCGGGTTTTCCTAGAGGAGTGTCACTATATTATTCGTACTTTGGGTAATGTGGAGATGAGCGGGATTGCTTTGTCATGTCTCAGGTTCAGAGTAGTGGGTGGATCTTCGGTGGCGACAAATGAGTTGGGGTGACCTAGCCGAGTTAGCTTCACTAGCATGGATTCAGTTTTCAGAGATGTTTTGAGGGAGGTTGCACCTCAGTTCCTTCAAGATGTACGGCGCGTGGAGTTTGAGCAGTTGCGTCAGGGCGCTATGTCACTATTGGAGTATTCCGTTTAATTTAGTGAGTTGGCCAGACATGCACTTCACTTGGTTGCTTCAGTTAGGAGATGAGTCCGTAGAGTCATTTGAGATATTTAGGCATGATATTCGGGCAGCGGGACTCGAGAGCTGAAGTAGGATGCCTCATTTCAGCAGGTCGTATGGATCGCTCGCTGGTTAGAGAGCATGTGGGACCGAGAGCGAGAGGTCAGACGAGATCAGGGAGAGAGTTTTGGGAGGCAATGAGGCCTCGTAGATAGAAGGAATCTACTGTTCCTTATTATGGAACCAAGGTACGTCATGGTAGAGGTTTAGTGGGTCAACCATTTCAGTTCGCATTAACAGCTACGCATGGGGTTTCAGGTACTCATGGGTCTCAGAGGATTCATATTGTATTTTTTCTACAGCCACGTCAGCAAAGAGGTTGTTTTCAGTGTGGAGATGTTAGCCACAAAGTGATAGATTGTTCTAGGATTCAGGTAAATGTGTTATAGCAGGATATTCAGGTGGGTGGAGGGCGCCCAAGAGGGGGAGACCGACCCATTGTTGTGTTTCCTATAGAAAAATAGAGGTCGTTGTGCCAGGTATTATCACACAGGTATGTTTTGATGTGTTACAGAGGGGCACCAATTGTGTTTCACTATAGTTCTGTTGGTCAGGACGAGTTTCCATTATTTGTTGTTTCATTTATGAGTGAGTTTAATGTTTTGCAATCTATTTTTGTGTTTGCTCCTGTTGGGAGATTCTATGAGTAGTAGCCCGTGTCTACCATTGTTTTATTCATCCTTGCTAGTGGTGAAACTGGAAGTGAGTCCATGTTGTCATTCGTGGTAAGCTTTTCTCCTAAGTGTTTTGTTTACGAGTTGTGATTTGATACTCCATCGAGATGTGAGTTCAGTTAGCGTCATGATTTTATCAACTTAGATGAATTAGTGGAGGAACTTCAATTGGTGTGATACATTTTCGGTATGTGATTCAGAGTTGAGGGTGAGGTCCTCATGATATTTGTGATTCGATAAATTTTTACCGGGCTGAGTGCCGCGGTGGAAATCTTATCAGGATGGGATCCTTGTGATGTGTTCATATGCTTTGTTTCCTCCTTGTTATATTTCTTTTAGTATCAGTATCGATAGAGAGTTCTGCCTATGGGCTTTTGTTTGATAGATCCTTTATATGTTTTTATTTTCATACTCAGTCATTCTCGTTATGTGCTCCTATAGTTTTAGATTACGGGATGTGTGCCCGATGGTGTTAGTTTTGGCTTGGTAATTCGGGTGTTTAATAATAAAATGTCCGTGTTTATTGCAACATTATCAGTATTATTGGGTTTGGAACAGAGTCCGTTCAGATATGGGGCTAATTGCCAATGTTGAGTTGATTTAGGGCAGCTATTGTGATCAAAAGTATTATTTGAGCCTATGTATGATGTGCTATGTGGTCCGGTCGTACCTTATGGGGGTAGTCCTAAGTCGATGCAGTTGTTTGAGGCAAATTCCGGATATGGAATTAGGATTGGGTCCTTTGTAAATGAGTAGAAGATGAGAAAGTAGAGGTATGAGGCTTATCGGTGGTAATAGGAAGGCTAAATTGCAGTTGTGATGGTGTCATCAGGCTTATGTAGCTTGGGGTGACGTGGGGTCCCCTGCAGGTGTGTGTGGGAAGTGTGAAATCAGTGAGTGGAAGAGTTAAAGGTGAATCTTTGCATATTCGAGGACGAACGTTTGTTTAAAAGGGGGAATGTGACGACCCGAGCGGTCGTTTCGGGAATTTAAGCTCTGATCGGTGGTGTAAAGTCATAAACAACTTCACGTTGTGTATATCGACCTGCGTGCGTGGTTAGATTCAGTTACCGGGTAATTCGGAGTCGAATTGGGAGAAACATTTTTGTTTTGGAAGCTTAAGTGATGAAAGTTGACCGGAGGTTTGACTTTTGTGTAAATGGCCTCGGAATGAGTTTTGGTTAATGTCAACGGCTTTGTGTGATAATTTTGGACTTAGGCGCGCGTCCGAAATTGGTTTTGGAGGTCCGTAGAGTGATTTGAGGTAATTTGGCGAAAGTTAGAATTTCGACGATTTCGGCCGATAGGTGAAATTTTGATATCGGGCTCGGAATGGAATTCCGGAAGTTGGAATAGGTTCGTAGTGTCATTTTTGACGTGTGTGCAAAATTTCAGGTCATTCGGACGTGGTTTGGCAAGTTTCGGCATCATTGGGCGTATGTTGGAAGTTTAGAAGTTCGTAGGCTTGAATCCAAGGTTGATTCGGTGTTTTGGGGTTGTTTTGGGTTTTCCGAAGGTTCGAATAAGTTTGGGTAGTGATAGATGACTTGTGGGAATTGTTGGTTGAGGTTCCGAGGAGCTCAGGTGAGTTTCGGATAGGTATGGGTTGTGTTGCGCTCCTTTTTTATGTTTCAGCGTCGTTTCTTCAAGCATAATTGGTACCAAATTATGAAAATGAGCTCCAATTTCTGTTTTTATTGAAGCATTAGATCCGTATTGTAATTACGGAGCTATAGCAAAAAGAATCGTTAAATTTGGACATCGTATGAGGAAGTTATGCTCATTTTAGTGTCAGAGAAGAGAGTTGGTGCTGGTGTTTCGCATGTGCGAAGTTGGGTCCGCACCGTTGAGCCACAGGTGCGTAAAATGGTCCGCAAGTGCAGAATTGACAGTTGGAAATGCGCAGGTGCGGGTATTTTGGTCGCACCTGCGAAAATCCCTGAGTATGTTTAACCAGACCGCGTCATTTTAGTATTTTGAGCATATCTTGAGTTCTAGAGCTGCGATTGAGGTGATTTTTGCGGCATTCTTCTCGTCTTTTCATCGGGGTCAGTATCTAAGTATTATTGTTTTCATTTTAATATGATTACAGAAGTTCATTTTTTGAATTAATCCATGTTTTGATTGGAGAATTGGGGGTTTTATCCAAAACTTTTCTAAAAAGAATAATTGGGTTTGAACATGTTGGCATCGAAATTTGATGAAATTAGTATGGTTGGACTCATAATTGAATGGGTGTTCGAAATTTATAAATTTTGTCGGGTTTCGAGGTGCGGGCCCGAGGGTCAACTTTTGGGTCGATTTTTATATTTTTGTAAAGATTGAAACTTTATTATCCGGAATAGTCCCTTACAAGTTTGATGTGTATTTTGAAGTTGTTTTAGAGTGATTTTGAGCCATCCGGAGGTCTTTTCACCTGAGAAGTCCATTTTAGAGTACCGGGTAGTCGCCGTCGAGGTAAGTATCTTGCCTAACCTTGTGTGAGGGAACTACCCCTTAGGATTGAGTTGAATGTAGTCCGAGTATGCGAGGTGACGAGTGTGTACTCGTACTTATTTGCAATTAGATTGCCCTTTTAGGATTTGTAGATTCTTATATTACCAATGTATGATTTGTAATTGTTACACTTGAATCATTGGTTGTTAATTTTATTCCTTCTTGTTTAAATTAGAATTACATGTTTTTGGATTCTTCGTTGGCTATTTGACTTTACTTGACTTAACTGAATATTCTACTTCTCTTATCATCATGCTATATTTTCTTCCTAGCTTGCCTAATTGACTATAATTAGTGTGATCTAGCCTTATAGTTGACTGCCGTAGTTGGAACATCTATTCGTTGGAGTCAAGCATGCCCACGAGTCTTACATTGTGATTTATATGACGATTCCCTTAAGTTCTACTTAGGTCTAATTGTTAGACATTTATGTTATTGGTATTTCCTTGATGTTGCCTATTACTGGGCCTTTGTTGTAGTTTAGTTTATTCCGTGAAGTTAACTGTTTAGGTGAAGATTGGTTATAGTTGTTTCCCTTGCCGGGATTGTGTGGTTTCTCTTATTATTCCGTTGTTGATGATGTTGTTTGATTTGTTAACTCCCTTGCCGAGATGTTATGGTTTCTATTACCGTTTATGTTGTTAATGACATTGTTTTCATTGTTGACTCCCTTGCCGGGATGGTATGATTTCTATTGTTGTTTATACTGTTGATTATACTGTTTGCGTCATTGAATCCCTTGCCGGGATGTTTTGATTTATGATTCTTATTATTG
The DNA here is from genome assembly GCA_005239525.1 of Nicotiana knightiana. NCBI lineage: Eukaryota > Viridiplantae > Streptophyta > Magnoliopsida > Solanales > Solanaceae > Nicotiana > Nicotiana knightiana. Next base: position 20,777 of record ML396265.1, on the reverse strand, counting down.
ATTTCCCTTGTTAAATTATTCTTTATGTTATTTAGCACAAGGGGACATTTCGTGCCATGTTTATGTTATTTAGCACTAGGGGACATCCGTACCATGTTATGTTATGTTAGCACGAGGGGACATTCTGTGCCATGTTATGTTATGTTAGCACGAGGGGACATTCTGTGCCATGTTATGTTATGTTAGCACGAGGGGATATTCTGTGTCGTGTTTATGTTAATTAGCACGAGGGGACATTCTGTGTCGTGTTTATGTTATGTTAGCACGAGGGGACATTCCGTGCCGTTTTAATGTTATTTTAGCACGAGGGACATTCCGTGTCGTATTTATGCATTATTATTTCCGTTGTTCCTGTTTGCTATTTACTGCATTTATGGGCAAGATCTGATATTCCTCCTGTACTGCATGGAAATTTCTGAGTTACGGACTGAGTTCCGATAGATAAATCTTGAGGAGATTTTGATCAAGGGATTTTGTTGAAAAGTATTATTGAAGAAGCAATAGTTTTGAAATGATTATATNAAGTTTCGTATTTTGAAAGAAACTATGTTTTACGTAATTCTCTCTATTAAATATACTTATATCTACTTTTGGAGAAAGTATGTTTTCAAAGGAAACTCTTCCATACTAAAATAATTTTATTTGCAAAACTTTTTCATATGAACTATTGTTTAGAGATTTCCACCAGCCTATGGAGTTTAATGGCTAAGGCCCGATGTGAACAAACCGACGTAGAGTTGAGTTATTGGCGTTCTCTATTGTATTGTGTTTCCTTTCGGTTTGGCTTGTTTTGTTGTCCATCTTTCTGTGTATTTTTATGTTGTTTCGTGATTGATTTCTGTAATTTCCTTCCGCTTGATATTGTCATTGTCGTAAATTATTCCGTGAAGCCTTAGGTGGATGTAACGTTCGGTCATTTCTATATTCATGTTATTTATTTTGTATACCAGTGGTGTCTTGACTAGTCCTCGTCACTACTCCACCGAGGTTAGTCTTGATACTTACTGGGCACTGTTGTAGTGTGCTCATACTACACTTCTGCATATTTTTGGGTGCAGATCCAGGTATAGATTGTAGTAGTTGTGTGGATGACTGCCGAGGAGACTCAAGGTTGCTGCGTTCGCAGGCGTCGGAGTCACCTTCATTGTATTTATTCATACACTGTTGTATTTATTTCCAAACAGATGTACTTAGAAGTTGTAGAAGATTCGTAGAGCTTATGACTTGTACGACCGGTTTTGGGAAAGTTTGTACATTCTGTTGAGATTTTATATCGAGACTGCTAGCCTTCTTTTATTATTGTTGTTATTCAGTAACTGTTAGGCTTACCTAGTCCCTAAGACTAGGTGCCATCACGATACCCAATGGAGGAAAATTTGGGTCGTGACAGTTTGGGCCTCTTATATAGAAGCATTTTTGAAAGATGGATAGGCAAGAACTTATCATAAAAGAGTTGTGCGCTATTATTTTTTCTTTTTGTCCAAGTAATAGTATACTCATCTATGGCCAAGAATAGATAAGCATGATTCCTTTTCCGTTTATAAGATCATAATTTTCAGTTTGGAAGAAACTTCCCTTTAAGTTCTTAGTACATAAACAAGATGTGAATGCACATGATAATTAAAAAATAGATGGTAATGATTTCTGAACATTCTGTATGACTAACAAAATCAGGGGAGGAAACATAGAACCAACATTGTGTTCTTCGTCTCAACAAAAGACTAGACCCTAAGTAATTCTGAAAATGTGTCAATGATTTGGGGAAAAACCCTAATGGAGCAGCTATGGTGAGAGGAGAATTTGGGAGAAGAAAGTGAGGTGACAGAGTGGGTAACAAAATAGGATTGGGGTTTACCAAAATAGGGTATGGGGTCGGGTCGGTTTAATAAAATAAGGGTGACGGGTCGGATTGGTTTATTATTTAAATTAGGGTATAGATGGAATGCACCAGATTGTGACACGTGTCAAAATATGGTGCTAAATATTTTATTTGTGTGGTCCGTCTAAAAAATGGCATATGTGAGCCACCTTATACATGGCAAGGGCATGATTGAGTTCACCTTTTTAGGACGAGCGCGTAGCAACCCGATCGGTCATTTTGACAATTAACATCCCATTCAGCGGCTTAAGGCCTCGAGCAGCTTCGTAATGTGTATTATGACCTGCGTGTGTGGTCGAGTTTGGTTTTCAGATGATTCGGGATCTATTTAGAAGAAATAATTCTTGCCTTGAAGCTTAAGTGAAAAGAGTTCATCAGAGATTTGAATTTTATGTAGGAGACTTCGGAATGGTGTTTTGATGATTCCAATAGCTTCCTATGGAGATTTCAGAATTTGGCGTGCGTTCGAATTTGGATTTGGAGGTCCGTAGAATAAATTGAAGCTTTTTGGCGAAAGTTGGAAATTGGAATTCGGAAGTTTGACTGGGAGTTGGCTTTAATGATATCGAGCTCAAATTTCGATTACTGAAATTGAAATAGCTTTGTTATGTCATTTATGACTTGTGTGCAAAATTTAAAGTCATTCTAGATTGTTTTGATACGCTTCGGCGCAAATTATAAAATTTGAAAATTTCATAACTCATAATTCGATTCGAGGCACGATTCGTAGTTTCAGAGTTATTTAATGTGATTTGTTTGTATCATGTTTTGAGACTTTTTGGTATGATTTGACGGGGTCTCGAGAGGCTTTGGTATATTTTTGGATCATCGGTTGAGAGACTAATAAAGTTAAGAAATTTGGAGTTTGACCACGGTCAATATCAAGTCAAGACGACCTCTTTTAAGTGTTTTGAGTGCACGATCACGTTCGTAGCATGTCTTATGATTGAAATTCATATATGGTTTGTGTCCAGGAGGTTCCAGATGAGTTTCAGGGTGGTTTCAGATCATTTAAGAGAAGTTTGAGTTTGCTGGTTTCTGGTGTGGCACTGTTCATCTGCAATTGCGAACACTGTTCATTCGCAATTGCGAATACTGTTCATTCTCAATTGCGAACAATCTTTTTGGAGTTTACTGTTCATTCACAAATGCGAAGTTTTTATCCTCTAATGCGAACCTTGGCAGAAGACTTAAGGATCGAATATTAGTCATTTTCTTCATTTTGTTTTGGGGTTTGAAGTCTCGATTTTGGACGATTTTGGAGGAGTTTTTCACGAGTTGGAACTAGGTAAGTGTTCTATGTTTGAGAGTGATTATATTTCATGATTCTATGGTTATTTTCGTGAATAATTAGTGAATCAAATGGAAGAAATGAGATTTTTGCAAAATCTTTCAAAAAATAAAAAATGAAGATTTGGAGGTCGATTCGTTATCGGAATTTTATAAAATTGGTATGGTTGAACTCGTATCGGAATGGGTGTTCGAATTTCGTGAATTTTCGTCAGGTTCTGAGATGTGAGCCCCAGATTGACTTTCGGGTTAAATTTTAATGTGAAATTTAAAGTCGGCGTTTTACTATCCAAAATTATTTTCGATAAATTCTAATGATGTTATGTAATTAATTTGGCTAGATTTGAGCCGTCCGGATGTCATTTGACACGAGAAGGCTATTTTGGAGCATTTGCATAACTTCGTAAAGGTAAGTATCTTACCTAGCCTTGTGTGGGAGGATTACCTCTTAGGCATTGAGTTTTATGTGGAAACTTTTGTGATTGAAAGTCGTGTACGCGAGGTGATGAGTGCGTACTTGGATTATATGTGCAAATTATATGGGTTAAATTCTTAGACACCCTTATGTATTAAATTGGAAACTTTTGGCACTTGTTAAATCCTTTATTCTCCATGTCGTTCCTTACCGAGGGACTCCTATATGCTTATTTGGAATTTTTAATATATTGTCCATTCGTGAGAACTTTTATTGTTAAGCTGATGTGTTCGTGGAATTAATCTCCCTATTGATTTTTATCTGCAAATAATTAAATATGAATTAAGTTATTAAGAAGCATAAATTTATTTACCTGAAGTTGTAATTAAAGGATGTTGTTTTCCTTTTTGAATTACTTTTCAATTATATTGTTATGATCAGGAATTTCATATGTGTTGTGATGAGCCGTGGTCTATCTGTTGTGAAATTATTTGATATCGTTGCACTTTTGGAAAGGTTGTGGCCTAAGGGGATTTATGATATTTCATTGATTTCATTGTAAATTTTTATTGTGATAATATTCCGTGTGAAATGTTATGTGATTTAAGTTATTGTTATGCGACAAATAAGGGTGTGGCATTCTACTGTTGTTATTATGAGGGCATAAGGGTGTCATTTCACTGTTGTTATGTATGTTGGGATATTGTTTAGACAAGTGCTAAGGGTGGCTATTATACGGAGTGATAAGGGAGGATATTATAAGGAGAGATAAGGGTGGATGTAGGAGAGATATGAGTGACAATAAGATAGATAAGGGTAGCTATTTATATTGTTAGGGCGGAGGGATAAGGGTGGCTATTACATGGAGTGATACGGGTGGCTATAGGAGGGACAATGGTGACTATTGTTAAGGATGATATGTGATGATGTGGGGTTAGTGTGTTGGTGATTCTTATGTGATAATGCGGGGTTATTGTAGTGTTGGTGTCTTTCATATGATGTTGTGATTTTCCTTGTGTTTATTTCATATCTTGCGCAACTTGTCTTGTTGTTTTGGTAAACCTGATAGTAGTCTGATCCATGTTGAAATTGTGAGCATGTGATTGCCGGGCGGATTATGTTATTGGAACATGAATTGTCCATGCAGATGTGACATGAAATGTGAGCACGAGGTGTCGTGACTATATAATGATTATGATATTGGCACGTGAACTGTCCATGCAGTTATGAAATGAGATGTGGGCACGAGGTGTCGTGAGTAAATGATGTTTTTATTATAGGCACGTGAGTTTTCCGTTTATAGATTGATATTTTTGGCATGTGAGTTGTCCATGTGGTTGGTACAAATATATGAAAGCGAGTTGAGACTCGTGTTTTATGACTATGAGATGAGGTGTCCCTTTAGTGACTTTTTATTTGAAATATTTTTATTTGAAAAATTTATATTTGAAAATTTTATATTTGAAGGACTTACATTTGAAAGACATATATTTGATAGACTTGCTTAATTGGTTGTACTTGTAATCCGTACTTGGTTGAACAATAATTATGGAGTTCTTATTGCTTTGTTGTTTATATTACTGATTGATTCTTGTTGTTATCACTGTTATTGGTTTCTCATTATTATCGTATACTGCTATATTACACAGATTATTTGACTAGTGAATGTCATGACTGTACCTCGTCACTACTTCACTGAGTTTAGTCTTGATACTTACTGGGTACCTACTGCGATGTACTCATACTACACTTCTGTATATTTTTGTGCAGAGCCAGGTATTGAAGATATCAGACTCGGCAAAGTTAGTGTGTTGATCGCAAGGATTCAAGGTAGAGCTGTTTGCTGCTTGGTCGTCGCAGTCCCTTGGAGTCTTACCATTTTATTGTACTGTCAATGTTATTTGAACAGTATTGTATATTCGATCCTTAAGATCATTTCATGTATTCAGCTAGAGTTCGTGACTCAGTATTACCAGTCTTGGGAGGTTGTTTATTTGTCTCTGCTTTTGGTTTCGACACTTGTATTAAATTCTTTTAAAAATGGCTTGAACTATAATTATAACCGGTTTGCCTAGTCCTAGAGACTAAGTGCCATCACGACGCCTGTGATAGAATTTTGGGTCGTGACATAACAAATGTGTACAATTTCGTATAGTTCACCGGCATAAATGGACCATTTCCGTATCATTAATTCTTTTAGTGGCGCTAATTTACTTCTTCATTTCTCACAAATATGCATGTTTAATCATTTTAGCCCCCTCGAAATTACATAACATGATCATCATAGTAGCACATATTTAGTTGAACAAGAAGAAAGGAAATACAAAGGAATGGCGGGAGACGTAACTCCTAACATTCCCAACATACATGATAAGGTACGTATAGAAGTCTGGAGAGAGCGCTGGAGTTGTGCACGCACAACCCCTCTAGCGCCCTCAACCTCTGCAGGGTTTCAGTACATTTATTCGCTGCAGATTTATTCTAAGCAACAAAGAAAAAGAAAAGAGAAAGATCACATATTATCTTCTTGTTCATGTGCATGATTCGGATGTCCATTTTCAAATACGCAGGTAATTAGAAAGGATGGACGCGCGGAAGGAAGGGCAGCAGTTGTTGATGCAGCAAATGTCGTATAGAGACTTGCCATTACAGAAAGCGCAGCTTATGGCGCAATGATCCGTACAGGAGTCACCATCGGCTGCGTTGCTTGAAATTGCCAACATAAGAAGCATTAAAGTTACAATCACGAACATTACTGCAATTGTAGGATTCAATTTCATGGCAGCCATAACTCTTTTTTTCTTTTCTCCTTTTTGTGGAATTTAATTTTGTGTTTTAGGTATGTGCTCTTGTTGTGAATAAGGTCACGCAAATTTATAGAGCAGAGAAACCCTCGAAAATAGGGAGTACACAATAAAGTTCGTGCACATAGGAAAAAATCGATCGAGAAAAGATCATGGGCAATAATTGAGCTCATTTCTAGGCCCCACTGAAACAAGCGTGAAAAATTATTGGTACATGCTTCTATTCTGGGATGGAACAAACAAAAAGGCGTACTTTAGTTGTGCCTATTCTGATGGTACTAAAATACGCAACTTAATTATAAGATTAAAAGAGTGACTTTTTCTTTATAATTTTTCATGATAGAGGAGGAACGACCCATGGTATGATATTGGCCGAATTTTGAACCTAACTAGTACATGGTGAAGTTGCAACAGCCAAATTAATTGTAAAGTTAATCCTATAAAAAATGTTTGTAACTTTTGGCTTTCTCTATTACCATAGTTTTGATTAACTTGAGGAAAACACCAAATTTTCACTTCCGGAAATGATAACCAAAACATCAATTTTAAAGTAAATGAAAATTAGATGTATAAATTAGCTTACGGAAATGAAAAGGAGCATCTTTTGAAAAAAATAAATAAATATATTATGAGTATATTGACCATATATATACGTTATTAAGCGGTAACAATATTCTCATTGATCAGATTTGCGCACGTGGATATTAGCCCCCGGAGCTTAGAGCCTTAGCTCATTGGTTGCTTATAGCAAGTGGTTTCTTAGCTTTTTGATAAAGTGGCGGTGACGCAAATTCTAATGCCTAGCAATGGAAAGTGAATATTTCCATTATGTTTTTTTACTGGATGTACATCAGCGGTTTTATTTTTTGGGTACAATTTTCTAGAAGGAAATGACTTAAAGTCGATATTATACGCCACTTGTAGCATAAAAGATTTTCATATCAAGTATATATCAGCTCCATATGTTAGCTGGCTGGGGCTGAAATAGGGCCTCGAGATCGTATGAAGATCATCAATGGCTCTAAGGGGAAAAAAAAAGCAATAATTTCTTCTCTGCTACAGAGATATTCACTAGAATCAGGTTTTGTTTGTTTGGCTTTAAATATGACGTGATAGTTGAGGACCAAACTTCCTTGTACGCGCGGTATCGCTGAGAGCTAGCCCTTTTGCGATTTTGAATTTGAACAAACAGTTTGAGACCAATTATTGCATTTGCATGTGTATACAGTTACGCACTCTTCACTTCAGTGAAGGGACAACCCGAAAGAAAGGAAAAAAAAAAAGAGGAGGGGAAGAGGGGGGATGTGTTAAAATAGTTGGGCTGTTATTAGTTGAATTGTTATTTTTGTATATGAGCCACTAGTTTGCTGACTCTTATTGTGTCTGTGAGTGTAATTATGGGGAAACACACAAAATGATTAAACGAGCAGAAAATCAAAAATCAATGCAATTTCTAATGGGTTTGGATGAATTATATGGTAATGCAAGAGGTAATATTCTAATGATGGAGCCTTTGCCTGATGTGAGCAAGGCATATTCCTTAATAATTCAAGATGAAAAATAGAGAGGCATTCACAATATTCCAGTTTTTCAATCTGATGCAACCTCCTCCTCTGCTGGTTCAAATGTCAATTCCAACCCAAAATATACAACTGGTCTATCTAACTCTAACCCAAAATAAAATTCCAGTACTACTAATCAAACCCAGAGGTATAATGGTGATTCAAAGAAATTTTTCTGCAAATATAGCAAAAGGAGTGGTCATACAATTGAGAAATGATTCAAACTACATAGGTACCTACAGAATTCGAAACATGTCAGTAGGAGTATGAGAGTGGCAGCCAATTTATGCTCCTGTTCTTATGGAAAACTTGATAACCCTGGTCAAATCTCTAATAGCAATTCATCAAATTCTCATGCCATAACTACAGAACAGTACAATCAACTAATGAACATCCTTCAGAATGTCTAGGTGGTGGAAAATGCTCAATCTCAGTCTATCCCTGTTGTTGTCAATTATTCAGGTATTTCTGTTTGCTCTATCCATACAGGTTGAGTTGTACTTGTCTGGCTTCAATACAAAATTTTGATACATGGATCTTGGATTCTGGAGCATCTGTCCATATGACATCCAACAAATCTTTACTCTCAAATATTATTTCTTTATCCATTCCATATCTCATCACTCAACCTAATGGCTATAAAGTGAAAGTATCTTTTTATGGTTTTGTGATACTTAATTCTACTATTACACTTTCTAAGGTTCTATATGTCCAAATTTTAAATATAATCTCATTTATGTACACAAACTGTTAGTTGGTACATCTTCAATCTTGATACTCGCCGACAGTTCTTGTTATTTACAGTGCGCTTTTCTGAAGAGGCCATTGAAACTTAGTAAGGTGACAACTGGGCTATTTCTTCTTAATTTCAAAGTTGTCCAAGCTAAAGATCCACAGGGTATTCATCATGCTGTTTCTATTTCATAAGTTTCTTGTGACTAGTACCAAATCTCATGTACTATGGCACAAGATATTAAGCCATCATCCCTTTTCAAAGCTGCAAAAACTTAATTGTGTTGATATCCCTCATTGTAATAGACAACCTTTCATTTGTGAAATATGCTTGCTTGCTTAGACATCAAAGATTGCCTTTTTCACAAAGTGTTTCCTGTTCTCAGAATATCTTTGATTTTCTTCATGCTGATATTTGGGGACCCTATCGCAATTCTACACAATGACACTATAAGTACTTGCTTATTACAGTAAATGATTGTAGAAATATACTTGGACTCATCTACTAAGTCATAAAGGAAATGCATTGTCTATTCTAAATTATTTATTTTCCATGGTTGAAACACAATTCAATTTAAAAATAAAATCCATAAGAAATGATAATGCTTTAGAACTTGGATCCAGTTATGAAGCCTCTCAGTTTCTTCAATCTAAAGGTGTCATCCATTAAACCACTGATCCTTACACATCCAAACAAAATGGGATTGTGGAAAGAAAGCATAAGAATTTGTTGGAAACATCAAGAGCATTAGTTTTTCAATCCAAATTACTAATTCATTTTTTGGGTGATTGTGTATTGGCAGCTACATACTTGATAAATAAATTTCTCAGCACTATTTTTTCGGGTAAAACTCCTTATAAATTACTTTATGGAGTGTTACTTATACTCACTTGAAAAGTTTTGGATGTCTTTGTTATGCTGTTACATCTAAACCCTTCAGGAATAAGTTTTCCCCTAGGTCAGTTGCATGTATTTTTCTGGGTTATCCACCTGGAAAGAAGCTTACAAACTCCTATAGTTGTCTGATAAGAAAACACTTATTTTAAGAGATATGATTTTCTATGAGAATATGTTTTCATTTTGTAAATTCTCCACACCAAAGACACTATTCCTAGATATGCCATTTGTCTTTCCAGAACCAGAACAATCACCTCACATTGATCATGTACCTGCACTTGTACAAACTTCTACTCATGAACCTAGCTCCAATGTTTCTTCGAGTGGTGATATTGATGCACCTTTATCCAGTTCAATTGTGTCTCCTAGTTCTTTTAATCCTTCCTCATCTGTCCCTGTTTCTCCTTCCATTTCTTCTGATCCTACTCTTCCCGGAAGATATCCTTCTAGAAATCACAATCCCCCCTCTTATCTTCAAAATTATATCTGTTTCACTTTAACTTCCTTGAATTGTTTGTCCAGGTCTGTTTGCTTTAGTAGTTTGAGTTTCACTAATCAGAATTTAGTTAAGAGTCTAGATAATGTGCATGAACCTGTAACTTTTCAGCTAGAAACTTTAAATCCTTCCTGGCAGGAAGCCATATTGAAAGAATTTGAAGCACTTGCAGCAAATAAAACTTGGGATATAGTGTCCTTTCCACCCGGCAAGAAACCCATAGGGAATAGATGGGTATACAAAATAAAGCATAGGGCAGATGGTAGTATTGAAATGTTTTAGGCTAGTTTAGTGGTAAGGGGGACACATAAACTGAGGGGGTTGATTATATAGAGACATTTTTCCTAGTGATTAAAATGACCACCATTAGACCTATTATTGTGGTGGCTGTTAAGAGGCATTGGCCTATGTTTCAATTAAACGTGAACAATGCATTTTTGCATGGAGACCTTGATGAAGATGTGTATATAAGTATCCCATAGGGTATGATAGTTTCTGGTGATAATCTGGTATGTAATTTGAAAAAATTCTTGTATGGATTAAAGCAAGCTTCTAGACAATAGTACTCCAAGTTAAGTGATTCTTTGGTTTCAAGGGGGTATATTGCTTCCAAAAATGACTATTCCTTTTTATTAAATTTGTTGATTCATTGATTACTGTTGTTGATGTGTATGTTGATGACATCCTTTTGAGTGGAAATGATGATAAGGATATTACATCCCTTCAATTTTTTTGACAATCAATTCACAATTAAGGATTTGGGCATTTGCATTATTTTCTTGGTTTGAAAATTCTGTCAGAATCTGCTGGTATTTGTTTGTCAGAGAAAATTTGCTCTGGATCTCTTAACCGAATTTCATTGTTTAGAATGCACTTGTGTTATCAGTCCCTTAGATGATAATTGGAAGCTCAAGGCTATTGATGGGAAGCCTTTATATGATCCTACTTTGATTTTTCGTACAAATACAAGACCTGATCTTGCCTACTCAGTTTAATTTTTGAGTCAGTTTATGCATGTGTGATGACCCAAAAGTTCATCCCGTATTTTTCTAGCTAATTCTATATTCTGAGGTTGTGAAAACCACCTTCTATTACACCTCGATTTACGTGCGCAGCCCAGGCGTGTAGCCGGGAATTCTTTATGTGAAAAACTGATAAAAATGATAATTTTGTATTAGATATTTGAATAAAATTGACTTCGATCAACATTTTTGGTAAACGGACCCGGACCCGTGATTTGACGCTCCCGGAGGGTCCGTAGGAAAATATGGGACTTGGGCGTATGCTCGGAATCGAATTCCGAGGTCCCAATTACAAGAAATAAATTTTTAAAGAAAATTATTTTCTGAAAAATATAAAGGTTTTTTAAAATAAAATTTGATGTGAAACTTGTGGTATCAGGCTCGTATCTTAGTTCCGGAGCATGTTACAGGTTCGATATGATTTATATGTGTTATCTGTGAAGTTTGGTAATAAACGGACTTGGTTTGACGTGATTCGGGTAAAAAATGCAAAAATTTGATGTTTAAAGAAGTTTTGAGAAATTTCATTGATTTTGAGGTTTAATTTGATGTTTATGATCTTATTTTGGTGTTTTGATTACTCAAATAAGTCCGTAGGATATTTTTGAGGTTGTGTGTATATTTGGTTTTGAGCCCCGAGGTCTAGGGTGTGTTTCGGATGGGTTTCGGGTCCATTTTCCCTATTTTGAATTGTTGAACCTGCATTCTGGTTTCCTTCTATGCGATCGCATAGGAGTAGTCGCGATCGCATAGTGTCTCGTTGAGCAGCCCAGACTTTTCTTCAATGCGTTCGCGCATAATCTACCGCGATTCCAGAGGTATACTTTCTTCTTCTTCGCAATTTCATCTACAATATCGCGACCACATAGTGTTCCAGCAGGGCATCCATTTATCTCTTCTATGCGATCGCATTCCATGCTTCGCTATCGCGTAGTGTGGCAATTTGGGCAGCAGGTAACTTCTCATACGCGACCGCACACGTGCCTTCGTGATCGCATAGAGCGTTTTGGCCAGTGGCAATTGTTCATCTTCGTGATCACGTTACTTCCCCCGCGATCGCAGTACTTTAAGCCTAGGCAGCCTTTCTTTTCTTCTCCACGATTGCAATCAATGTTCCGCCATCGTGATTCATTAAACATCTGGGCAGAATATAAGTTTTCCAAAATCGGGGTTTCACTATTTTATACATATTTTGACTTCTAAAACTCGATTTTGGGCGATTTCTTGAGGGGTTTTCACACAAATCAAATGGGTAAGTGTTCTTCCACTAGAATTAATTATATTTCATGAATTAGTTCTTGTTTTCATCATTTAATTTGTGTTTTGGGTTGAGGGGATTGTGGGTTTTGAAAGAAAGTTTCTAAAATGAAAAATCATGATTTGAAAGACCAAATGTTATCAGAATTGGATAAATTTAGTATGGGTGAACTCGTATCGGAATCGGTAACCGGAATTTGTAAAATTTGTCGGGTTCCGAGGTGCGGGCCTGGGGGTCGACTTTTGGGTCGATTTTTATATTTTTGTAAAGATTGAAACTTTATTATTCAGAATAGTTCCGTATACGGTTTATGTGTATTTTGATGTTGTTTTAGTTTATTGTAAGCCGTCCGGAGGTCTTTTCGCCCGAGAAGTCTATTTTTGAGTACCGGGTTGTCGTCTTTGAGGTAAGTATCTTGCCTTACCTTGTGTGGGGGAACTACCCCTTAGGATTGATTCTTCCTTGTTGATTGTAGTCCGAGTATGCGAGGTGACGAGTGTGTACTCGTACTTATTTATAATTAGATTTCCCTTTTAGGATTCGTAGATTCTTATATTACCTGTGTATGCTTTGTAATTGTTACACTTGAATCCTTGGTTGTTAATTTCATCCTTCCTGTTTAAATTAGAATTACTTATTTTTGGATTCTTTGTTGGCTATTTGACTTTACTTGACTTAACTGAATATTCTACTTCTCTTATCATCATGCTATATTTTCCTCCTAGCTTGCCTAATTGACTATAATTAGTGTCATCTAGCCTTATAGTTGACTAGCCGTAGTTGGAACATTTATTCGTTGGAGTAAAGCATGCCCGTGCGTCTTACAATGTGATTTATATGACTATTCCCTTAAGTGCCACTTAGGTCTAATTGTTAGACATTTATGTTATTGGTATTTGCTTGATGTTGCCTATTATTGGGCTTTTGTTTTAAGCCGAGTGTTATTCCGTGAAGTAAACTGTTTAGTGATATTGGTTATAGATGTTTCCCTTGCTAGGATGTTATGGTTTATGTTACTATCTATGTTGTTAAAGATATGGTTTGTATTGTTGACTCCCTTGCCGGGATGTGATGGTTCCTATTACTGCTTATGCTGTAAATGATATCGTTTGTACTGTTGACTTCCTTGCCGGGATGTTGTAGTTTCTATTACTGGTTATGCTATTAATGATATTGTTTGTATTGTTGACTCCCTTGCCGGGATGTGGTGATTTATGGGTCATATTGTTAGTTTTTCCTTGCCAAACTGTTGTTCTTGATATTGTTTGGGTGAGGAAGAGTGTAAAGCACGAAGGATAATGTCGTGCCATGTTCGTGATATTTAGCACGAGGGAACATTCCGTGCCATGTTTATGTTATTTAGCACGAGGGAACATTTCGTGCCATGTTTATGATATTTAGCACGAGGGAACATTCTGTGCCATGTTTATGTTATTTAGCACGAGGGAACATTCCGCCATGTTTATGATATTTAGCACGAGGGAAAATTCCGTGTCATGTTTATGTTATTTAGCACGAGGGGACATTCTGTGCCATGTTTATGTTATTTAGCACGAGGGGAAATTCCGTGCCATGTTTATGTTATTTAGCACGATAGGAAATTCCGTGCCATGTTATGTTATGTTAGCACGAGGGGACATTCCATGTCATGTTATGTTAGCACGAGGGGACATTCCGTGCCATGTTATGTTATTTTAGCACGAACGGACATTCTGTGCCGTATTTATGCATTACTATTTTCGTTGTTCCTATTTGTTATTTACTGTATTTACGGGCAAGATTTGATATTCCTCCTGTACTGCACGGCAATTTCTGAGTTGCTGACCGAGTTCCGACAGATAAATCTTGAGGAGATTTTGATCAAGGGATTTTATTGAAAAGTATTATTGAAGAAGCAATGGTTTTGAAATGATTATATTTGAATGACTTTTACATCGAAGGCATATTTGAAAAGTACCAGTCTTGCCTAAAATTATATTTTGAAGTCATTTATTGGGAAAGCATCTTTGGAAAGTTTTGTATTTTGAAAGAAACTATGTTTTACGAAATTCTCTCTATTAAATATACTTATATCTACTTTTGGAGAAAGAATGTTTTCAAAGGAAACTCTTCCATAGTAAAATGATTTTATTTGCAATACTTTTTCATATGAACTGTTGTTTAAAGATTTCCACCAGTCTATGGATTTTAATGGCTAAGGTCTGGTGTGAACAAACCGACGTAGGGTTGAGTTATTGGCGTTCTCTATTGTCTTGTGTTTCCTTTCGTTTTGGCTTGTTTTGTTGTCCATCTTTCTGTGTACTTTTTTAGTGTGTCGTGATTGATTTCTGTAATTTCCTTCCGCTTTATATTGTCGTTGTCGTAAATTATTTTGTGAAGCCTTAGGTAGATGTAACGTTCGGTCATCTCTATATTCACGTTATTTCTTTTGTAGACCAATGGTGTCTTGAATAGTCCTCGTCACTACTCCACCGAGGTTAGTCTTGATACTTACTGGGCACCGTTATGGTGTGCTCATACTACACTTCTGCACATTTTTATGTGCAGATCCAGGTATATATTGTAGTAGGTGTGTGGATGATTGCCGAGGAGACTCAAGGTAACCTGCTGCTGCGTTCGCAGGCGTCAGAGTCACCTTCTTTGTATTTATTATTCATACACTGTTGTATTTATTTCCAAACAGATGTACTTAGAAGTTGTAGAATATTCGTAGAGCTTATGACTTGTACTACCGGTTCTGGGAAAGTTTGTACATTCCGTTGAGATTCTAAATCAAGACTGTTATTTTTCCTTTTCTTATTGTTGTTATTCAGTAACTGCTAGGCTTACCTAGTCCCTAAGACTAGGTGCCATCACGATACCCAACGGAGGTAATTTTGGGTCGTGACAACATGCTCCTTGTGATTCACATTTAGCTGATGCCTACCATGTTCTTCGATACTTCAAGGGTACTTTGGGTCAAGGGTTTTTTAAGATTGAAGATGGTGATTTTTCCTTGTGTACTTTCTATGACTCTGACTGGACAGCTTGGCCAGATTCACGTAGATCGGTAAGTGATTACCTGGTTATTCTTGGGAATTCTCTTCTTACTTGGAAATATAAGAAGCAACAAACTGTGCCTCTCTTCAGCCGAGGCAGAGTATTGATCCACGCGACGTGTCGTTGCTGAGTTAGCTTGCCTTACCGGATTATTAGTTGAACTCACTATCACCTCTATTGTACCTGTTTATTTACATTGTGATAGTGAGTCAGCTATAAACGTTTCAATGAATCCAGTATTTCACGCGGGCACCAAATACATTATAATGACCCCGCCAGTGGTTCTTAGAATTTAAGTTCTGTTTGGCGGTATTTGATCTTGAGCAGCCTCGTATGGTGATTTTTGACTTAGGGGCGTGTCCGAAATGTGAATTGGAGGTATGTAGCTAATTTAGGTTTGAAATTGTGAAAGTCGGTTATTTTGGAGATTTTGACCAGAAGAGGACTTTTTTTTATATCGGGGTCGTATTCTGATTCTGAAAGTTGATATAGGTCCGTAATATTGAATATAACTTGTGCGCAAAATTTGAGGTAAATCGGACGTGGTTTGATAGGTTTCGGCATCAGATGTAGAAATTTGAAGCTTTAGGATCTTTGAGTTTGGATTGGAGGGTGATTTATTTTTTTGGCATTGTTTGATGTGATTTGAAGGCTCGACTAAGTCTGTATGGTGTTTTAGGACTTGTAGGTATGTTTGGTTGAGGTCCCGATAGCCTCGGGTGTGTTTCAGGGTGAGTTTTGAGCGAGTCCGGGCATTTTCGGCACTCTGATGTTGTTCTGGAATGTTGGAAGTGCGGATCACACAATTCCATGTGCTGAGGAACATTTTTGAGTGCTTTAGCAGACGAAAAAGTGCTGGAGCTGACGAAAAAGTACTGACCGCAGAGGAAAAATGCGGACAACACAATTTTGTTTGCGGCCACACTTCTGGTGATCTCGCAGGTTCGCTCGTCCGATTTCGGAAGATTATATCTTTTTATCTACAAGGAATTTGGAGATGATTCAAAAACGAATATTGTATCCTTTCGTGTCTAGTTTCTAGAAAGATAAAGAAATCATCTTCGAGACATCTTTACAGAAAGTTATGGCCAATTTACTGAAGCCTGGTAGTGGAAAGGCTGCGAAGTGCGGCCGCATAATTTTTGTGCGACCGCAGAATCTAGGATGTGCGAACGCACTTGGAACTGTGCGGACCGCACATTGAGGGTCTGATTGGGTACTATGTAACCGAGGTTTAGGGTATTATTTCATTTTTTGACTTTGGGAGCTCGGTTTGAGACGATTGTTTGTGAAGTTTCAAAAAATTCACCGGGGTAAGTGATTCTAACTCGGATTTGGTGAATATACATGAATATATCACTGATTTCATCATTTAATTAGTACTTTGAGATGCAAATTTGGGAAAATTGTAGAAACTTCATAAACTATAAATTTGGGATTTGAAGGTCGAGTTGTGATCGGAATTGGCTAATTTTGGTATGGTTGGACTCGTGAGTGAATGGGTGTTTATATTTTATGACTTTTACCTGATTCCGAGACATGGCTCCGGGGAGACTTTTTGGGGCGATTTTCTAATTTCTTGCCTTAGCTTTTATTTCATTAATTAAATTAGTTTTTTATAGTTATATTTATGATATGTAGTTGATTTTGGCTAGATATTCAGAGTCGGATATTCGTGGAAAAAGCATCGTTACGGATTGATTTGAGCTTGGTTTGAGGTAAGTATCTTGCCTAACCTTGTGTGGGAAACTACCCCTTAGGATTTGAGTCTTCTATGTTGATTGTAGTCCGTGTACGCGAGGTGACGAGTACGTGCCCGAACTTATTTGTGGAAATTGGCCTCTTAGAGTCCCTAGGTCCTTGTATCCATTGAATATACAATTGTTCTTGTTATGATTACGTTCCTTAATTACTAGTTTTACCTTTACCTACTTAATTAGAATCAATTTCTTCATGATCCACTCTTATTGTTATTTGATTCATATGTGCCTTGATTGAGATTGTTATTTCTTCTGTTGACATGTTATCTTTTCCCTAACTGCTTATTTTTAACTGAAGTTGTATTCATCCCTTTTGTAACTGTTCTTCCTTAATTGAGGTTATGGTGATCTTATCTCTTCCTTCCTTTATTTGAATTGGTTGTATCTCTCCCGTAATTGTCCAAACTTAAAAGAAGCTTAGATATCCTATGCCTTAGTGGACTCGACCTTATTTGAAATTACTTGACTCGTGTTAGTTCTTGTTGTTGAACCGTACATTGTGGTATCTTGTTACATATTATTTCCTTCCCTATTGAGTTGTTCTTAGTATGATTAGTGTCCTTATTGTTGTTATTCCTTATGAACTAGATCTATTGTTTCTTCTGATTGAAGATTCTTGAGTTTATTTACTTACTGTACTTTGTACTACTGTCATTTTTGTTGTTGTACTTGTTGTGGTGATGCACGAGGTTTCTGTCGTGCGGTTGTGGTTATTGTGATGCACGAGGTTTTTGTTGTGCGATTTTTTATATGGGGTTGCACGAAATTTTTGTCGTGCTGTTGTTACTATTAATATTTGCACATGTGGCGTGACAAGGAAGGATATATATATATATATATGGGTTGTGCATGTGGAAAGACAAGGTGGGAACATGATTATGCACGTTTGGTGAGACAAGGCGGGCATTTACTTTACTATTGCACACGTGGCAAGACAAGGTGGGCTATGTCAGGGATTGAGTTGTGATGCATTGTGATGGTCTGGGGGCATTCTTGTTGTTGATATTTGTGTAGTAGTACACTTACCTGTGTAAGCTTTATCTTGTGAAAGTTGTGAGAAAATATTCTACGTGATGTCCGTTCCTTTTTCTTATGCTTATTAGCTGCTTGAACTATGTTAGGACACTGACCCAAGTATACACGTAGTCAAACACTCTTATCAGTTAAGGGGTTCCTTGGTATTGTTGATGATAGATGCATACCCTTGTTTATTGCCTTCTATGTGAGAATGACTCTATTTTGAACGTGAGTCGTCCGTGCAGTTATTAGCTGAGATGAGGGCACAGGATGCCAAAAGTTAGGGTTCAAGTATTGGGACCTGTGAGTTGTGATTAGCCCGAGGTTCGGTACCTCGTGGAGTTTATTGACTAAAACCTAATGTGAAAACAGTTGTTGTTGTTGGAGTTATTACTTGTCCTTTCTGTATCTATGATTTTGGATTTTGGATTTTTTTTTCGTTCCTCCTCCCGTGTCATTATTTTGGGTATTCCGCTGATACTTATTGTCTTCCTTTCTTATTGCAATTACTATATTATTAGCCATACCGCGTAGTTTTCATGTAGATATCATACTCTATTGTTCCTATACTCATATTTGTTCAGGTTGTTTAGTCCAGTAGGTGTCTTGACTGTTCCTCCTCACTACTCCAATGAGGTTAGTCTTGATACTTGCTGGGTACCACTGTGGTGTACTCATACTACACTTCTTCATATTTTTGTGCAGATCCAAGTATTGTAAAGCCAGTTGATCGATAGCTAGCGACGCGAATTGTCGCTGTAGAAACTCAAGGTAAACCTATTGTTGCGTTCGCAGGTTTCGGAGTCACTGTCCTATTTTGTATTCGCAATGTTTTTACTTATTTCCAAACAGTCGTATTTAGAAGTTGTAGTAAAATCTGTAGAGCTTATGACTTGTACTACCGGTTTTGGAAAATTGTATATTGTATAGAGAGTTTCATTTTAGGAAGTATTAGATGTTATTTATTATGATTGTTATACAACAATGTTAGGCTTACCTAGTCCTTAAGACTAGGTGCCATCACGATACCCAATGGAGAGGAAATTGGGTCGTGACACACATCGAGCTGGATTGTCATTTTGTACGTGAAAAGTTACAGGATGTACTAATTTCTTTATCTTTTGTCTCCAGCATACTGTAGCTTTTTGATATTCTTACGAAGCCACTCCCTGGTGTGACTCATCATTTTATATTGAGCAAGTTGGGTGTGGCTAAGTACCCTCCAACTTGAGGAGGGATGTTAGAATAGCTGGGCTGTTATTAGTTGAGCTATTATTTTTGTATCTAGGACACTACTTATCTGAGTACATATTTATTTATATTATTGATGCGAGGCTAGAATTCATAGTTTAACATGGTATATGCCTTACATTTTATGTGAGTTAATGATAAAAACGNGGAGATGGAAACCGAGCTAAATGGATGCAAATACGTCGAAAATACGCTTAAGAGGCGAAGAGGGAACACCCTGGCCTTATCCAGGCGTTTGGCCCCTAAAGCCAGGCAGCCCCTAGCGTTAGGGGGGCCTTAGAGCCCAAACGCCAGGCCTGCACTAGCCTTAGGGGGGCGTTTGAGCCCAAACACCCGGGGTCCCAAGTTCGGTCAATTTCGAGGCTTGATGAGTTTAAGTGTTTCCCGGTTGGAATAGAAGTCTCCTACACGTTTAGGGTTTGTCCTAAACATATAAATAGACCCCAAAAACACAACTTAGGGAGGATTCAAAGTACTTGAAGGGGATTCGAAGAGATAGACGGCAAGACATCAATTTGTACAGATTTTCTTCATTACTTTGTAGTTTCATTATGCAAGTTATTTTGGAGTTGATTCTTTTGAACATGTTTAGCTAACTTCTTTAATCTAGGATTTTGGTAGAACCCGTTGGAGGATGAACTTATTGTGTTATTAATAGAGTTCCGATGGGTTGATTAATCACTATTTGTTCAACTACGTTCTTGTTGTAGTTAATTGAANGAAAGTCATAACCGAGGGTTTAGAGGTTGGATTAGAGATAACGATACCTCGGGTGCAATCTAAAGTGAACTGTAATGCAATCTAGCTAGCGTAACTTGAGAGAGTGCGTCTAGTAAATTATCATAATTACTTGAGAGAGATTTATGGTAGATAGAGTGTTCATGATTGATAGAAACAACTAATCAAGCTATATGAAGTATCCGAGAAGTAAATTCACCGACGGGGGAAACCATAACCTTAGATCTTTATTACAATTGTTTACACCTTAGCGTAGTTAATCTTTAGTTTTAATCTTTAGTGTTAGTAATTTAAATAACATCAAGTGACAGTTGAGTATTCTAACAGCTTGCTTGATACGTAAATTCCCTGTGGGATCGACTCTGGGCATAATACCCCGGATTATATTTGCAACGCCCGCTTAGTCTTTTATTAGACATAGTTGAGCGGGATCAAATTTTGGCGTTGTTGCCGGGGAATTAACGGTATTATCAAGTGTATCTGTAATTGTACATATTATTAGGTTTCAAGTTGAATTTTTTTTTTTTTAGTATTTGATTTTCTTTATTTTAGATTTATTTGTTAAAACATGGCATCATGGAATTATGAGAGTTTGGATGTTGGTAATTCTAATTTT
>ML396263.1:0-29850 GCA_005239525.1 Nicotiana knightiana | reverse complement strand
TTATGCAAGCTGTTAGAGAAGGATGCCATATTCAATTTTGATGAGCAGTGTATGCAAGCTTTTAAACTCTTAAAACACAAGCTCGCTACCACTCCCATCATCACGGTACCGGATTGGAGTGCCCCATTTGAGCTTATGTGTGATGCAAGTGATGTTGTTGTGGGTGTTGCGCTTGGGCAAAGGGTGAAAAAAGTGTTTCATCCAATTTACTATGCCAGCAAGACAATGAATTCTGCTCAAGTGAACTACACAGTCACGGAGAAGGAGCTTCTAGCTATAGTCTTTGCCATGGAAAAATTTCGAGCTTATTTAATGGGTGCCAAAGTCATGGTTCACACTGACCATGCAGCACTCCGGTACCTCATGACCAAAAATTATTCCAAGGCAAGACTTATGCGATGGGTTTTGTTGTTACAAGAGTTTGATCTAGAGATAGTGGACCGAAGAGGGAGTGAGAATCAAGTTGCCGATCATTTGTCCCGGTTGGAAGATCAAGGACGTCCTTGTGACGGACTTGAGATCAATGATAGTTTCCCAGATGAGCAACTCCTTTCAATGTCCATGAGATAAATGCCATGGTTTGCGGATATTGCTAATTTCCTAGTCACCGGAGTTGTCCCTTGTGAGCTCTCTTCTAACCAAAGGAAGAAGCTTCGAAGGGATAACTTTGATTTCTATTGGGATGAGCCTTATTTATTCAAGATTTGCACCGATGGGGTAATCCGGCAATGCGTACCGGAGGAAGAGCAACTAGCCATCCTTGAGTCTTGCCACTCCTCTCCGTATGGTGGTCATCACGGAGGGGTGAGAACTGCTTCTAAAGTGCTTAGTTGTGGGTTCTTTTGGCCCACTTTGTATAAGGATGCTAGTACCCTAGTAAGAGGTGTGATGAATGCCAAAGAGCCGGAGGAATTTCCAAAAAGGATGAGATGCCTTTAAACTCAATTCTTGAGGTAGATATCTTTGATGTTTGGGGCATTGACTTCATGGGGCCATTCGTGAGTTCATGTGGGAACACGTACATCTTGGTCGCGGTTGATTATGTGTCAAAATGGGTGGAGGCCATAGCCTTTCCAAACAATGAGGCTCGGAGTGTGATAGCCTTTTTCAAAAAGAATATTTTTACTAGGTTTAGCACTCTACGAGCCATCATCAGTGACGTGGGGTCACATGTTTGCAATAAAGACTTTGACTCCTTGCTTTCTAAGTATGGGGTCAACTATAAAGTCACTACCCCGTACCACCCTCGGGCTAGTGGCCAAGTTGAAGTGTCTAACAAGGAGATAAAGAGCATATTATCCAAAACAGTCAATGCCAATAGGACTGACTGGGCTAAGAAATTAGATGATGCTCTTTGGGCTTACCGGACCGCCTACAAGACCCCAATTGGGATGTCCCCATATCGCTTGGTCTTTGGAAAAGCATGCCACCTTTCGGTGGAATTGGAGCACAAGGCTATGTGGGCCTTGAAAAAGTTGAACTTGGAATGGGATGTAGCTGCAAATCTTAGAGTGGAGCAATTGAATGAGTTGGATGAGTTTAGATTCCATGCGTACTCCAGTTCGTCCTTGTATAAGGACAAAATGAAGTACCTACATGACAAATATGCTCGAGGAAAAGAGTTCAAAGTTGGTGACTTGGTCTTATTGTTCAATTCTCGGTTGAGGTTATTTCCCGGGAAGCTAAAGTCTAAGTGGAGGGGCCCTTTTGAAGTGGTATTTGTTACTCCATTTGGGGATCTTGACCTCAAGAACAAAAGTGGTAAAGTATTCAGAGTGAATGGTCACCGGGTAAAACACTATCTTGGCAAAGTTGATGACAACCACGTGGTGGCACTTCTTCATCTCCAATGATCCCGGTAAAATGTGTCGTGCCGCGACGTTAAATCAGGCACTTCTTGGGAGACAACCCATGTGTCTTTACTTTCATTTTCTTTGTTTTTCTTGGTAAATTAGGTTTCACTTTTACACTAATTGGTTTTTGGATGTGTAGGATGATTTTGACACAGGAATTTGGCTGAGTATAGAAACAAAAGCTCACTGGAAATTGACTTCGCGGCCGTGGTCGACTTTTTGCGGTCCGCGAAGTCAATATGATGCAAACACAGTGCTCTGGAAATGGACTTCCCGGCCGCGGTCAACTTTTCGCGGTCCGCGAAGCCTTTCTGCCTCGTAAGCCTTATGCCATTGAATTTTCGCGGACCGTGGTCGAATTTTCGCGGTCCGCGGTAGGTAAGTGGGTTGGTTCCCATATCTTCCTATAAATAGGACTTGAGGGTTACATTTCACACTTTTCCCACTGTAGCTAGCTTAAGCCACTTTCAACTGTGTCTCACACTTTCATCCTCTGAAACTCATTGCTTGCATCCATACTTTCATCCCAACATCTAGTAAGTGTATTTATGCTTCATTAACTTCTTAATTTCTTTATTTTCTTTAGTTTTCAATTTCTTTTTAATTATTATTTTCTCTTTCTATGCTTGTAAATGTTAGGGTTAGCCCAAATAGGTTCAAAATAGTCCTTTGAAATACAATTGCACTGATTACTTATATAGGAATTCACTCAATGAACACTTTAGCATAGAAATTGCAAATTCTGGGAACCCTAGGTAAATCGCCATTTTTGTGGTCCGCGGTCCATTTTTCGCGGACCGTGGTGCTTTATTTTGCTTAAGTTTGACTAGAAATTCGCGGCCGCGGTCGACTTTTCGCGGTCCGCGAAGTCAGTCCAGTGTGTCCTGCTCAAAGCATGATTAGACTTTCGCGTCCGTGGTCGACTTTTCGCGGTCCGCGAAGTCTGTCCAGTGTGTCTTGCCTCATTCAAATATGCTTAAACTTCAGTGACTACTCAAGTGTCTGCATATCAATGTTCAGGAACTAACCATGTTCACTTATGTGTACTTTGCAGGCAATGGTACTATCTCGTGGAGGAGGTCGCAAAAACACGGGTAAAGGAGAAACTCAAAGGGGGAGAGGCCCGGGGGGCACCAAGGCAACCTTCAAAAGTTACATTGCCTCACTTATCACGACGGCCCAGTCGGGTTACAAACTCTTCTCCTTCACCATCAGGAAGTGAATATGCTCCATCAGAGGAGGCCTCATCACAGTCATCCCCAATTGACCCGGTCTCATCTCTCCCGGCGCAGCACGAGCAGTGTCTCCAGCCAAATCCGCCTCCAGTGAACACTCATATTCTACTTCCCCTACAGCTCCTTATCTGGGGAGAATTCAAGTGACATCAAAGGGGATGCGCAGGTAGTTGAAGGGGTAGAGCGCACAAGGAACCAGGATGTGTGGAAGGATCATTTTGTAAGTGAGAAAGCCTTCCACAGATTCAGGGAGTTGTGGACTGCACGATCTCTTATCCCGGAGCGTACCTTCTCAATGAAAGATTTATCCACATACAACCCCAATGTGAGGCAGCAGTTCCGAGATAAGAAAGGATGGTCCTATTTCACTGAGCATCTTTCGGAGGCCAATGAGAATATAGTTAAGGAGTTCTACACCAATTTACTTTTTTTGGAAAAGGACTCAAAGGCATCCAAAGTTCGAAATCTCACTATGCCTTTTGACGGACCTTCACTAAATGACTATTTGGAGATGGATGATGTGGATGATTCATTATACTGGGAAAAACTTTCCGAAAAGGATGCTGCGAGAAATTGCTTGGCTTTGCACTTGGCCAATCCCGGGGACACCCCGGAGTGGTTAACGGCTGGAAAGACTATCACCAGGAGGACCCTGAACTTCGAAGCTAAAGGATGGGAGACTTTTGTATGTAGCAGGCTAGACCCGACTCATCATGACTAGACGCTCCCTCCCAGTAGGGCTGTATTAATAGCATCTATCATGGCTGGATACCCCATCAATGTGGGAAGTGTGATGTCCGAGGTCATTAGCCGAGTGGTCAGCACAGGTGATACTTCTTACCCTTATCCTCATTACCTGACCATGTATTGTGAAGACCAGGAAGTGACTATGAAGCGCTTTGACACCAAAGTCAAGCCCAAAGCACCTTTCTCCTGGTATGACTTGAAAGATGAGGATAACCCCAAAAAGAAGTCAAAGGGAAAGTCGGTTGCCTCCACTAGCCAGTCTGAAGAGCCAGTGGTGGTGGCGGAACCCTCACTGCCCCAGCCTGCCATTCCAGAGGAGGCTCCAGGCCCATCTTCCTCCACAGCTACAGACATCCCCTCCACCAGAGCCTATCCCATGACTGCTCAACGGCTGAACATGACTCTCACTAGCCTCACCAACTGGATGCAGTCAACTACTACAAAGTTGATTGTAATTTCTACAGCCGTGGCAGCCCCAGTTACTCCTCTCCCACCACAGGTCCCGCAGTCCATTGAGGACACTCTGAAAGAAATTTTGGAGAATCAGAAGAAAATCCTGGACGCAGTGGGTGCACATGAGAGTGCATTGGCAAAGCTGGCCAAAGAAACAAAGAAGCTGAGGAAGACCAGGGCGTCAAAGGAGGAGGTGGCGAAGCTGAGAAAGGAGGTCGACAAGCTATCAAGCGATCAGATTCCTTTGGAGATGCTACTAGTAGAGCCCCAGCCAGAGCAGCAGCCATTGCCTCAGTCAGTGCAGGAGGAGGAGCCGGTGAGGCCACTGAAGAAGAGGAAGGTCATGCCCCGTGCCCAGAACATCAGGCTTATACTGGCAGACTCCTCCACAGATCACACTCAGACTTAGAGCCAGGAGGCTCATCCTACCGGAGCTCCATCACAGGCTATACCAGATCCAGCTCCTACAGGTTCCCCATCTGAGGCAGTTCCTTCCTCATCTCAGGAAGTTCCTACCCCATCTCAGACAGAGCACCAGGGACCACAGCAGGCCGAGGGCCAATAGGGAGTTTTATTTACTCTCTCTCTACCATATTTTGCGCACTATTTTTGCTTTATAGCATTGAGGACAATGCTTTCTTTTAGTTGGGGGAGTGGCCCTACAGGCATTTTATTTTGGCTACATCGGATTGTGTAATGAAAACAACTTTTTGTTTCTCTTTCTTTACGTTATTTCTTTTTTTGGTATGTATAAGATAACTATCCATTGTAAATATTCATCCCTTATGTATAGTCATCTAATTCCCCTATTGTACATATCCATTCCTTCCCATGTACTTTACGTTATTTTACACATTTCTTTTCTATTTTATAGCTTCTTACTTTTCTTTCATAGCTTCTTGTTTGGTTTTCTCGTGAGCAATAAGCCTTTGATTTTCTTAACGCCACAATTCTTTCCAAAGGTGGAACTTGTGTGAACGGGGTGGCTCTTCCCAAAGATGGACGGTGTGACAACCTTCTTAAGGGTTAGAGTCTGTTTTTCCTTTTCTTGATTGTTTTGTTTTTCAATAACGGTGCCTCAAGCAAAGCTTCACTTGGGCCTAACACAGTTGCCTTTGGTCCCATGGTCAAAGACAAACCGTTGTGTTGAGGATGGTGATAGTGATGATCTTGAGACTCTTGTGTTGGCCGATAATCATCGGGTGGTTCTTCGGGACCATTTTTGTTACTCAAAGCACGACTAAGGTCGTTGTGGGCCCTCGACTCGGTTTCTGTAACAATCCTTTAGCTGTGAGTGGTGAGAAATTCGTAATTGCAAGTCCAAGTTCCGTTCCACTANTTGACTTGAGAAGTGACTATAGGCTTTCCTTGGCTTGAACAAAGAATTGAACACTTCCATGACCTTCCAAAAGAAATATTCCCTAGTCAACCCTTTTGAGCCTTAATCCTTTTCTTTGTACCCAAGTTACAAGCCTTTAACCATTCTTTTACCCTCTCTTGGCACCCGATATTTTCTTGGCGCTAGGCAAAAAGCATAAGTTTGGGGGAGAGACGAGATATGTGATGAAGTGAAAAAGAAGGCACAAAAGAAAGAAAGAGAAGAGAAAAGGCAATGAAAAAGAATGAAAAGAAAAGAATGAACAAAAAGAAGAAATAAAGGGAATTGATGAAAAAGTAATGCCAAAGGTTTGGATAGCATAAGAAGAAAATAAAGGAAATTGATCAAAAAGTGTCTCTCCAACCCTACAAAACATAAAAAGACTCAAAGACTCAAGAAAATGTGAGCAACAAAAAAATGAAGTGCTTAAGGAAAGATAAAACTCACTCTAACCAAATACGTCCTACCCTTGACCAAAAGCCTTCATCATGACTCCACAAAAACCCTGTATGATCTCAGGTCGAGTGAAGCCTACATTAGTGGTGATTTACACAAAGGGCAAGCCTATGGTACTTTGAGCCGAACTTGGGACTCTTTCCTTGATGAGAGATGAGCGATTCACCATATTCCTCGTTCTGAGTGTCATTATTCTGAAAGGTGAGATACTTAGGGAAAGTTACGGAATAAGAGTCCGGGATCCACACTGACCAAGGTAACAGTTAGAAGTTCACTGATGAGTTGGACCAACCCTTGAAGCTCTTGTATCGCACTTGAAACTATGGTTTTGTAAAGTTCAATCATTGTCAATGATTCATTCGCATTAGGGGCTATGGTTAGTTCCAATTGATGCTAGTTGAGGTCACCAATAGTACAACCAAATTTTTGTGAAATCTCTCATAGGGGTGGGGTTTATTTTGTTTTGCTTGAGGAAAAGCAAGAGTTTAAGTTTGGGGGAGTTGATAACTTGGCTTTTTGCCTCGTTTTCCGTTCCCTTATGCGCGAATTTTGGATACAATTATACACAAAATAGCCCCGAAAGCTTACACGGTGTGCTTGTTGCAGGATTGAACCAGAAATGAAGGCATTTAGTCTAAAATATGCTCAAAATTGGAGTGAATCCGGCACAAGGAGCAAACCCAACAAAGCTGCTCAAGACAAAGAGGCCACCGCGGCCGCGGTCGTGTTTTCGCGGACCGCGGTGCATTTCCAGTGAGTCAGAAATTCAAGCCAGCATCCACCACGGCCGCGGTCATGTTTTTGCGGACCGCGGTACATTTCCAGTGAGTCAGAAATTCAAGCCATCAGCCACCGCGGCCGCGGTCGAAGTTTCGCGGACCGCGGTGGAGTTCCGGTGAGACCCAAGAATTTCAAGTTCCCACCGCGGCTGCGGTCAAGATTTCACGGACTGCGTTGGAGTTCCAGTGAGGTCCTAACGTTTTTGCGGACCACGGTCGTGTTTTTGCGGTCCGCGGTGGTACTTCAAGGGTATTTTTGTCCGAAAATTTGGCAGACTATAAATAGATTATTTTGTAATTTATTTACAGATCTTGAAGATATCAGTTGTTTTTCAGAGTAGAGAGCTCGTGAATATTTTAGGATTTTTATTTCTCTAGCTTTATTCTTGCATTTTTAACATTGAAAACTTCAATTTCATTGTTAGGAATCAATTAAATGGGTTATTCTTTTTCTCTATCATTGTTCTCATCTTTGATTATGAGTAGCTAGACCCATTATCTAGGGTTGTGGCTCAACCCTAGTGTGGGTATATAATGGGGTTTTGAAATTAAAGTTGAGAAATTAATGGGTGTTGGCTATTTAGGTTATTTCAAGGTTTTTATTGCTATAATTAGTGGTTGCAAACACTAATTAACCTTTTCATGACTTGGGTCTTTCTTGAGAAAGAAGACTTGAGTCTAGAAATTAGCCTAATAAGAAATTAGGACATTATCAAAAGATTGGTAGTCCCAATCAAAGGGGTTAAACCCAGAAATGGTAAAACCCTACTTGAGCCCTAGTTAACGGGTTAAACCTCGAGAGAGTAACACCCTACCTAAGCCTATATTGCTTGATTATTGGGCACCCAATTGGACTCGAGAGAGGCAATTAGGGTATAATCACTCAAACTACCGAGAGGTATAGAGTGAGCACCTTCGTGCTTTGGTTATAGATATATCCCTAGCAAATTCCCCGACCTTAGAATTGAATCCCTTTGTGTATCCACCTAGGCCATAGTCACGACCCTAGTGCCTTTATCAACATTAGAAAACAACAACAAAAGCAAAGCAAAGTTAATCATTAATTAGCTTACAAACAATAGAATACATTTAGTATAGTTCAACACCAACCAATGTTTAGAAGTGCAATTAGAAACACTCGACCCTTCTAGATCGCTGATACACTCACTCCCATCTATAGGCTCCCTGTGGATTCGATCCCGACCATTCGGGTAAAAGCTACACGACCTTTGCCTTCATACTTATATAGTAGTGTGGGTGCAAAAGCCGTCAAGCACCAGCATTCTTCAAGCCAAAAGGCATTACCTTGTAGCAATAAATACCCTTTGGGGTACGTAATGCAGTAATCTCTTTATCATTTAGTGCCATGCGAATTTGGTTATAGCCCGACGAACCATCCATGAAAGACATTGCTTTGTAACCAGTAGTAGTATCGATCATCAACTCTGGAATAGGAAGCGAGAATTCATCTTTAGGACATGCATTGTTGAGATCCCTGAAGTCAACACATACTCGAATCTGGCCATTATTCTTCCTTACAGGTACAAATACTTGAAACTCATGTTGGGTATTTAACTTCCTGAATAGATCCAGCTTCAATGAGTTTGTTAACTTCGATTTCAATCATGGGAACCAAGTCCGGCCTAAAGCGCCTTTGAGCTTTCTTAACAGGACGAGAGTCATTCTTGACCGCAAGGTGATGGACTGCCACTTTAGGGTCCAAGCCATACATCTCTTTGTAGCTCCAAGTAAAGACATCCCTGTACTCCTTGAGTAACTCAATATAAGTGCTTTCTTCATCAACTTCTAATAAATCACTTAGGATGTGGGTCTTGGTTCTTCATCAGTGCCTAGGTTAACTTCTTTTAAGGCGTCATCGTTGCCTTCACCCCTTCTTCAAGTTCCGGCGGAGCATCTTTTGCATCTTCGTCTTCTCGAGGGTCCCCATCATTTAAGGATATGTGATAACATGGTGAAACATCCTCCAATTCTGCATTATCCTCCATTGAATATGGAACACCGTTCTCACCTTGTACAATGACATGATACGAAGAACCCACACTTTCTTCGTCGTCATCACGTTCTTTAGTGTAGACCAAAATGTATGGATTCACTTTCAGTACTTCATCACAAGAAATCATGACTTTTGTTTGTCGCCTCATTCTAGAAGGAACCAAACTTTGGAAATCTTTAGAGATCTTTTGAATTTTGGGCGAAGCGAGTGTTCTTGTATTTCGATAATTTCTCTGGAACTTATTCCCCTTCTTTAATGGACCCAACCTCTCAAATACGGAAGTTCTCACAGTTGATTTTCCAAGTCTGTCAAAGACGGAAGGCCTGTTAGAAGTGGCAGATTCGTCTTCTACAGTGATATAATTGCTACTCGCCCTCCTTATTGAAATGCGCATTGGTGACAGTTGATTGTATCCCAAACCTTCACGTGGTTTCCTCGTTGCAGCTTCTGATGGGAGCTTCCCTAACTTTGAGGGCTCATCGGGATTGTATCCAGTTTTCGCAAATAGCTTGTAAGCGTTAGGATCAAAACCTTCATATGTTCGCTTTGTAGGGAGTGCCACATTCTGAAAACGATTTTGGGCTACGAACCCTGCAAGCTTCTTTGAGGATGACTTTACTGCCTCAATTCGTTTTACTGGAAGATTTAACTCCTTTAGCGTGTTGGTTTGGAGATTAGATGATTCGCCCTCATCTTTATTCCTTTTAGGGACATATTGGAGCTTAGGACTTACTTTCTTGCCATAAGATGCACTATCCCCTCTATGAGATTTATTCACGTTGGGTTGTACCTCCTCAGTAACGGCTTTGGATTTACCAATAGTCACCTCAACTCTTTTGGTTCTGGGCTCGTCACTCTTGATTTTCATACCATCATCAAATTTTAGCTCCATCACAATGCGGTTCTTCAAGTAGAACTTTACATCGGCGAAGTGTGACTCTACCTCGGTGAATGGCTCATCGTCAGCAACTATCTTCTTCTCGACTTCACCCTCGTAGTATTTTAAACATTGATGGTAGGTAGATGGAACTACTTTATTCTCATGTATCCAAGGCCTTCCAAGCAAAAACATTATATAAAGTCTTCGCATCGATCACATGCAGCCATGCACTTGATTGCATATCTTCAATAGTGATTCCCAGCCTGACGCGCCTATGGCTCTTTGCCCCCTTGGTTGAATCATTTTATCATCACACGACTTTCTGAGAGTTCGTTCATAGAAATACCAAGTTCTTTCACAGTGAGAATTGGCCAAATGTTCACTGAGGATCCTCCATCAACGAAAATTCGATTTACCCTTTCATTACGCATATAGCCAACCAGGTACAATGGATGGTTATGAGGAGTGTCACTTAGCAGAAGATCGTCATTTGTGAACGTGACTTTTTCCTCACAAGCATTAACTTCTTGAGGAGTGGACTCGGTAAGATTTTCTGAAGATGGTGCCAATGGTAGGTCATCACTCTTTTCTTTCCTTTCGNCTCCAAGGTCACCGGATGTCGTGGCTTTTGAGGGTGATGCACCTCCATTTTCGCTTTCTTTTCATGCTTAACTGGATTCCATCTCCTAGGCCTTTTCACCATTATTTTCCTTGTTGGTTGTTTTATTGATCCTTTTCGTGGGATCCTTTTGTGGCGCCTACGACGAGTCACCAATGTCCAACCTTCATCATCTTCAGGTTGACCGTCTTCAACTTTGTAGTTCTCCAGTAATTCTTTATCTTTACTTTCTTTAAAACTACATAATTCATCTGGACTGAATGAGCCAAATGTGATAGAGACTTGGTTTGCGCTTGCTTTCTCATCTTCAAGCACGATCTTCTTTTCAAGAGCCAAGTCCATAACTTTGTCCTTGAAGACAAAGCACTTCTCCAGAGGGTGGCTCACAAGTCGATGATATTTGCAGTAATTTGGGTCATCAATTTTCCCAGCTTTATTTAGTCGCTTCATCTCCGGAAGCTCAATGAGATTTAACTCGAGGAGTTCTTCAAACATAGCTGGCACATCGGAATCCAGAAATGGGTACTCTTTCTCTTGCATTTCTTTTAGAGTCAACTTTCCACTTGTCTTATCTTGAAACAGAGTGGATTTCATACTCCGATTCTTGCTCACCTTCGTCGTGAAACTTCATAGGTTATGTGTTGACATTCATAGCTTCTTATTTTCAGATCTTGGTGTAAACTTGCTACATTTTCTGACTTCTTGCTTGTCGTTCCCTTTGCGAGGTTCATAGATGGGCAGCCTTTCATTTCCAGCGGAGGACATTCTCAATTCCATGTCATGGGCACGAGTTGCAAGTTCTTCAAATGTGCTAGGCTTGATACCTTGCAAGATGTAGCGCAATACCCAATGCATGTCTTGGATGCACATCTCTATGTCAGAAGCTTCACTAAGCCTATCTTTACAATTGAGGCTTGCATTCATCCAACGATTGATAAAGTCGATAACTGGTTCACTCTTCCATTGGCGAGTATTTGTGAGTTCCACCATGCTCACAGTGCGCCTTGTGCTATAAAAGCGATTGAGGAACTCTTGTTCTAGTTGATCCCAGTTATTGATAGATCCTGCCTCGAGGTCTGTATACCAGTCAAAAGCATTTCTTTTTAGCGAGCGGACAAACTTTTTAGCATTGTTGCATGTTATTTTGGATTGCCTTTACCATCAAACTATTGAAATTTTGGTGGTTGATAGCCAGCTTGCATTTTCAACAATTGATCCTTGCAGTGTACGGATTTGCGTATGTAAGGGAAGACTTGGTAGCAACTTCGTACTTGCTTTTAATAATTCCTTTGTTAACTCCTTCAGTTGATCGATTGGAATCATCCCTTCCGAGAGACTGGAATTTCCTTAGTGGATGCAACTTGTCGTGAGGGAGGATCAATCTCTTGAACTTCTAGAAGTTTGCCAAGTGTATGAGTGGATTCTTCTTCCATCAAGATTCCCACCCTATCTGTTAGCTTGTCGATTCTAGCATCTTGATTTTGCATGCACTTGATCAAGCCAGTGATTGCTTCCGTCAAGTTTGCTAACTGCTCCTCCACAGATGAAGTGTTTGTCACCATGGCTTGCATGATTGTCGTGGACGATGGAGAGTAGCATGGATTTTCACGCAGATTGATCCTTGATTCGCTCACACTATGTGGTGTAAGTGGGGAGGATCCATCACCTTGAAGAGTCATCATCTTCCTTCATAGCAGAGTGCTTGGATCCGGAGAGTTCAAGCAGAGCAAGAGTTTTCTTGATCTTTTCAGCAACATCGCTTCCTCCTTCGTTGCATTTGTGGAAGATCTTGATCTTTTTGAGAATGAAGATCCGAAAACAGGGGTAGAAACGGACGACACTTGGGGTGCTTATTGTCCTAATGAGATTTCTTTTCTCCTCGTAACTGGTCCAAATCTTCCAAAGGTAACTTCAAGTATGTTTCCATATCAGCATAGAACCTGGAATTGGCAGCCTTGGCGGAAGTTGAACTGGAGTTGATTTTCTTGGAAGCCATTTTGTTGTTCTTGAATTTTGGTGATTGAAAATTTGAGATGAGAGGTAGAGATTGTCCCACTGGGCGTGCCAGAATTTGTAGACAATAAATTGCGTCGAGAAAATATAATCAGGACCGAAAAATATCGCAACAATCATAGTATTTGATTTCAAATAATATGAGTGTACAATCTCTATGAATCATCTGATTCTTCTTTTCAACGATAAATAAAAGAGCCTCCCAGCTTAATCTTGAATTCTTTTATTTTAATCCAAGTGCTTGAAGCTTAATCTTGACGTACTTTTAATCCAAGGGCTGGCAGCTTATTTTTGAATCTTCGTCTTGATCTTTTAATCCTTACAACACTTGAATGCTTGTAACTTTTTAGAGAAATCTGCAGTGTTTGATCCACGAGCTCCCTCTTGCTTCTTGTTATAACTTCTGGTGTCTTTTCTGAGTTATAAAGACCCCTATTTATAGTTGTGGAAGGGAGGAGTTGTAATAAGAACAAACTTTTTCCGACCAATCAAATTGAAGTGTGACATGGCCATATTTGATTGGCCAGAACATGTCACTTGCACACGTGGCGCAGTTTCATGAGCCCTGTAATTTGACTTGGCATGTCTTATCATTTTGACACGTGGCATGGTCCTATTGACTCTTCCGCTTGACTTGGCGTGCCACGTCATTTGACACGTGGGCATCCATTTGGGCCTCTAGGAAGATGAAATCTGGGCTTAATGAATTGGGCTCATCACTTTAGCCCAATTAAGTGGTCAAGCCCAATGGATTAAGATTTATTTATTTAATCCATTTATATTGGACTTATACAATTAATTCAATTATATTAGCCCATAATATTTATCTGGACCAATATATCTTGATTTTAAAATATAATCTAAATTATTTTATTGAATTTGATTCCAATAAATTTTACATGCCTACAGAGACAACTCAGAAAACCTTGCCTCGTAGTCGGTCACTGACATCTGACCCTGCTCAAGCTGCTCGAACTGGTACCGCAGCTCTTCCCTCTCAGAGGGTGGGATATACCTGTCCAGGAATAACTGAGTGAAATGTTCCCAGATGATGGGAGGAGAATCCGCTGGCCTGCCAAGAACATAAGACTGCTACCATCTACGTGCATTTCCCTCTAGATGGAAAGTGGTGAAGTCAACCCCATGAGACTCCAATATCCTCATGTTGTGCAGTCTGTCCCTGCACCAGTCAATAAAATCCTGAGCATCCTCATGACGCTCGCCCTTGAAGACAGGAGGGTGAAGTCTAGTTCATTTGTCCAATAACTTCTGCGGATCGCCGTCCGCGGTTGGTCGGGACTCAGGTGTTACTGCTGCAACTGGCAGGGCTCCGCGCACGGGTAGGGTACTTGGAGTCTAATAAACCCCAATTGCATGTCCTGGGGCCTGGGCAGTAGGGGTTTGTTCTCCCCCCTCTCGCCTGAGATGTGGCCGGGTCCGCTGGAAATAAACCAGCCTGGGTCATAGTGTCCATGAATCACATCATACGGCCCATGACCTCCTGAAAGCCCGGCACTGTCGTGAAATACACCGGGGCAGGATCTGTTACGGGCACCTCGCCCCACTACTCAACGATAGGGTCCTCTGCTCGTGGTGCAACTAGGGCAGCTCTAAGACGCCCTCGACCCCTACCTCGGGCCGGTACCCTCCCCCGGCCTCTGCCTCGGCCTCTAGAAACGGGGGGAGCAGCTCCTCCCGGGTCCGGAACGTCAGCCATGCGCGTCCTTACCATATGTGAGAGAATAGAAGAGTGAGATTTAATATACTATCAGTTGCACGACAAAAGATGAATAAAGAGAGATTTCCTAACACCCTATATCCTCCCGAAGATAAATACAGACGTCTCCGTACTGATCCGCAAGAATCTATTGGGTTTGCCCGTTACTTGTGAGACCTACGAGAACCTAGAGCTCTGATACCATGTTATCACGACCCAAATCCTAATCTAGGTCGCGATGGAGCCCAACGTCGATGTTAGGCAAGCCTATACACTTGGTCTAGTGAGTTCCATTTAATTTTATAGAACTTTATTAACAATACTTGAGTTTCGTCATGAGCATGAGAAAATAACAAGTATCAAAGGCAATTTAATTGCAATGATCAAAAGATAAGTTTAAATAGTTACATTTCCAAAAGAATAGTCTACTAATGTGTGTGCCAAGAACTGGTGTCACAAGTATACATGCATCCAGTAGAGGGAATCAAAAGAACACGCATTTCCTACTGTCTGAGAGGATATAGATAGAATAACAAAAAGGAAAGACTCTAACGTGCTGCTGAACGGCATCAAGAGAAGCAGCTCACCGTGGAATCTCTGATCTCGTGAAGTCAAGAACGTGCTCCGAGCTGATAGCCGGATGCCCCTGCCTCAGAACCTGTACAATTAAGTACATAAGCGTAGCATGAGTACATAAACATTATGTACCCAGTAAGTATCCAGTCTAATCTCGAAGAAGTAGTGGCGAGAGGTCGACTTGACACTTACTAGGCCAAAACAATTTATCTAAATATAAGGCTAAGCATGAGTATCAAGATGAATAACAATAAGAACAAGAAATGACAAATCTTCTCACAGGTATTTTTATGTGTCAATTCCTATCAAACAGATTACTACTTTATTCTTCAGGGCATTTTTAACAGTTTAAAACTCGCAGGAAAAATACCAAGCCATTAGCATGCATATAATATGTCGAGGACGTACGACCCGATCCAACAGAATAACAAATGTGCACTGCCGAAGGGTCAAACGACATGAACCATAGATGCATATATTAACCTGCCGAGGCGAACGACCCGCTCCCATGAGAGTAGTGGAAGAAATCACCCCACTCGCGGAACATAATTGCGAAGCGGTTTCACATAAACATAACACATTCTTCTCAATTCATTTTTCAAATTAATGACTTACTTGAAACCTTTAAATTCTTAAGATATTGATATAAACTTTCACTCAATGATGATGGCGCATATAAATCAATTAACAATGTTCACAAGGCGTGGTGTAAGCCTAAACTACCTGGGCATAGCAAGAATAGTTGCTATGCACGGACCCTCGCCACCTAGTGCGTGCGTAGCCCCCCACAATTATTCACATGATCAATTATTTCACCTCGGGGGAAGGTTCCCTCTTACGAGGTTAGAAAGGAGACTTACCTCGTATCAAGCCTACTTCCCGATTCAAGAATGTGCTCAAACCTCCAAATTTGACGCCCAAAAACTCGAAACTAGTCAAACATTACATAAACTAGTCAATCTCTGCTCAAAAGTTCGTAATTCCACCATTTAAGTGATTACCCAAGCCAATTTGTAAGATTCCTAAAACTCACCCCGGACTCACATGCTCGAATTTCGAAAATTCTTAAAGAAAGTTGTTACCCATAACTAAGGATCAATAATATGTGATTTTTACTAGATTCCATAACAAATTTCGTGGTTAAATCCCATTTTTATCAATATCTTAGGTTTTACCCTAACCCATAATTTTCACTAATCTTTATGTATTAATCTACCCAAAAATCAAGTATTAAACTCACAACAAGTAGGAATAACTTACCTCTCAAATGCTAAGTTGAAATCCCCTCTTTGGAAGCTCCTAAATCGCCTATGGATATGATAAATGACCCCAAATAATAAGTCCTGTTTTTCAAACACCTCACTGCCTCCAGTCATTTCCAAACCTGTGTCGCGTGGACCGCACCTGCGGTCTCACTTCTGTGGGCCATAGTTTGCATTTGCAGAAGAAGGAAGGCTGACAGGGCATCGCACCTGCGAAGTTGTGCCTGCACCTGCGAAAGGGGGGCCGCATCTGCGGATCCTGGCAATCCGCTCAAAGGTCGCACCTGCGGCTGGCCAACCGCAGGTGCGGTCGAATGACATGGGGCTCCCGAGGCCCCGTTCGAGTATACTAACAATTTTTAGATCATAAAACAGACTCGCTCGAACCTTCGGAATGCCTGAAACATCATTAAATCTAAGAATCATACCCCAAAACCAACTAAATTCACTTATGAACTTTAAGTTCTTAAATTCACTTCCAACACGCTGAAACGTACTTATACTGCTCGGAACGATACCAAATTTTGCGAGCAAGTCATAAATGACACTACGGAACTATTCCCGGTCTCGAAATTCTGTTTGGACCTTGATATCCTCAAAACACGTTCCAAACCTCAATTATAAAACTTCAAGAATCTTATTTCACAATTTGGCGCCGAAATGCCCCCGGGTCATCCAAAACCTGTTTCGAACATACGCCCAAGTCCGAAATCATCATACGAACCTATTGGAACCTTCAAATACCGATTCCAAGGTCATTTACTAAAAATATTGACCGAAGTCAAACTTGGCCTTTAAGGCCAACCTTAAGGAACTAAGTGTTCCAATTCCAACCCAAACTCTTCCAAATCCCGAACCAACCATCCCCGCAAGTCATAAACCAGTAAAAGCAAGTACAGATAGTCTTATTTAAGAGCACGGGGTTCTAGAAAGCAAAACGACCGGTCGGGTCGTTACATATAGCAAAGTGTCAAACAATCGAAATAATTGCCCCGAGTTCATATTAATGAATCGTTTGGTGGAAAATTTAATGGTTTGGGAGGTGATTTCTGTCAAGTACTATCAATAGTTCCAAAATTGTAAAAACTAGCTTGTCAAAGTTATACTTCTGGACTCAAATGAATCAAATTCAATTGACATAAAATATAAAGTTTAGAACATATCCAGTATTCAGTGTCTTTTTGGTTCGTGTCGGAAACGAATAAGAGCATTTAATATTCAATGATTTATTTTTTCCTGAACACTTAGTTATCAATCTCAATGGTAATAATAGTGCATTTAACAAGAGAAATATTTCTATTATTAGATTAAAATGCAATTTGTGCAAATCACATGATAGAATTAAAAGGACATCTTAGCTAGTAGAAATAAATATGTTGATCGACTAAATAAAAGATTGATTGCAAAATTTTATAATAAAAATAAAATATTTTTCAGTTTTTAGCTCAGCAGAAAATGATACCAATAATTACTACCAAAAAAATAATTAAATACCAAATGGCCTTCTACCGTTATGTTTGTTGTTAAGTTTATTATTTCTTACGTATGTTAGTGTCAGTGTATATATAATAGACTAACTTAAAATTGATCTTTCATTGTATATAGGTTAATTTTTAAAAAAATATGTCTGTCATGCTACTGAAAAACTTATATATGCCAAATAGCTTATGTAATAGCACATAAATGGTATATAAAAGTTTTGACAATATCGTCATACATGCAAAAATTATGATACTGGTCAATGTGCGTCTAAGTATATTCTTATCACTGAATTCAACATTTGTCTTCCGAAACTAAGGAATATCCTTTTAAATTTGTGTGAAAATAATTTTTAGTATGTTTATGTTTTGATAATGTAACAAATAAAGCACAAAGACAAACATCCTAAACGTTGGACTATATTTACCGCAATATATTTTCTTGTACGAACAACTGTATGTTGCATTTTCAAGAGAGATATCAAGATCGACAACAAGAGTTTTGGTTAAGGCAGAGCAACCAAAGCATTAGGAGGAAACATACACAAAAAAATATTGTCCACAAAAAAGTGTTCGTTAAAATACCATCACATTGAATACTTTTAAACTATAATACATAATTATCTAACTAACATGATAAAATTGATCATTTGTGTAAGTTTTAATGATCTTCTCTTATTTTAAACTCATGTATTATGTTAATGTAATAATTTTTTCGGCATTTGGATGATTGTTGTATTATTATACATAAAATTTCTCTCATTAATTAAATTTTATTATTTCCTTATATAATAAATATTTAAATCATCATGTGTCTTATTAACGTGCAACGCATGTTCATAGATACTAGTTATATTAAAAGGAGGGTAGTGAAGCATAAGGTTAAGCCAAATGACATAATGAGAACAAGCCATTTGGCATTTTTAGGACAAATCTAAAACTTTTAAGACATATCAATAAGAATTAAGACAAGGATCTAATATCGATTTTCTAAACTAAAAAGTAAATCTATACCTATACAACTCATTTTTAGCCGTAACACTATTCTCTAATTATGGGACGTGTCAAACTTAAAGATATATTTCTTTTAAAGAGTTATTTATTATCAAATACCACATTTAATTTAAATTTATTTATAATCTAAATTTATGATTTACTCAGAATAAATTTAAAGTTATACCAAATACCATATTTAATTGTAATATATTAAGCTCATTAAAATAGTAGGATCTAGGATAACATCTCCATCAATATCAAAATCGCGATGATAATGATTACACAAATACAAAAAAAAAAAAAAAAAAATTAACCTTGAGATAACTACATATTTATATTATAAGGAGAGTAATTTGCATTGTGATTAAATCAAGTAATGTATCATAAATAAGACATACGAAAAAGTTATGATAAAATTATTAATAAATAGGATAAAACTAATGGGCATTATAATAAATTATTTTCATTTACTAATGTCCAGTATATAATGTTTCCCACTTGACTTAACGTCCTTACCATTACCCTTCATTTATTCAAGAAAAAAAAGAACTAGTCCACAAGCATATGAATTAGTAATGTAATAATATTAAGTAGTAGATAATATAATAAAAAAAAAAGAAACAGACTAGTTATTCAATGGCCATATGATTCGTTTCAAATAATATCATAGAGATTTTATTATTATGTATATTATATAAAAAAACTAAAGTACATTTGAAATTTTATAACACTAATATGATAAAATATAATTAAACGAGTCAAATTCACAAAATTTTAAGTATTACTGTACTAGTTAATATGAAAAGGTTAAAAGACAAGTCATAGTTTGCTTGCAACTGAATGCGGGAGGAAGGCGCAGACGTAGGAGACGGCTTTTGGAATATGCTATTGCTATCCATCAATCATTACTCATATATTCACCAATCACCTACTCCTTTTTTATTTTATTTTCTTTAAATAAAACAAATAGAGAGAGGAAAGAAGAGAGTTTTGGCTTTTTTTTTTTTTTTTTTTTAAAGAAATGAAAAAGAAGCCAAAACTCTCTTATTAAAAATTTGGAACTAAATAAAATAATTCATTTCTTATTAAAACCCAAACACACTCCCATTTTTTCATCTCCTTCTGCTCTACCGCTTACTTTTCCTCTTTGGAAAGGAAAAGACTCAAAAATTATAAAATCTCAATACTCAATTTGCGTAATTCAGCTGTAAGTTGCTATTTCATGTTTTTGTTTGAATTTTACTCTTTTGCCTTTTATAGAATATAGTAGTTCATACATCAATTTCAGGTTATGTATATCGTCTAGTATTTTTTCTTTCTTTCTTTCTCTGGGTTTATATCGTTTATTCGTTTTCTGGGTATTGTTCTTCTCTTTTCTTTGAATTTTAGAGTAGTAATTTTATGGATCTTTTTTTTTTTTTTTGTTTTTCGCGATCTCTTTTCAAGAATATAGGGAATTTCTCTCTTTTTTAGGCAATCCCTTTTCAAGAGTAAAGGAAGTTTCTTTTTTGGTGGGCTTGTCCTCTGTATAATTCTGGTAGTTGATATTTGTTAAATTATTAGTTTGGTTCATCAGCTTTATTATAATATGAATATATCTATGAAAATTAAGCTAAAAGCTTAGGCTGTAATCCTTATGTTCCACTTTTATGTGCTTAATTTTGCCTGCTTTGTCCATTATGTGAGCTAAGCTTCAATTTGAAAATCAAAAACTGTTTAAATAATTTATTGTTACACTTAAAATGATATCAAAATTATGGGCTAAATATGCTTGAATTGATTTAAAGATGGCTTCTAGTATTAGAATTTTCCCTCAAGGCTTTGGTCTAGTTGTAAGAGTGCAACTCGTGATGTGTGTCAGGTTCGAAACCGACAGTAGATAAAAGCCTAATATTTAAGTGGAGAAGGGTCCATTACCTACT
Source organism: Nicotiana knightiana (assembly GCA_005239525.1). NCBI lineage: Eukaryota > Viridiplantae > Streptophyta > Magnoliopsida > Solanales > Solanaceae > Nicotiana > Nicotiana knightiana. Next base: position 9,472 of record ML396263.1, on the reverse strand, counting down.
GAGTTCAAAATCGTGTGCCACTAGCCCTTGGAGATTTCTAGGTTATAAAATGAAATTGGATTAGAATGTGGTGAATTAAACCTCAGGTCAAGGCAGAGGCGGACCCATAATTTTTATGTGACGGGGCACATTATTCTACTCAACAAGTGTCCCCTAAATGCTTTTAGTGTTGTGGCAACTGCTTTAAATTAACCATTTTCAAGGTATTTACGTGTATATATACAAAATTTCGGCCGAAGTTTTGTATATACGGTGACCCCTCACCCATACACATGGGTCCGCCTCTGGGTCAAGGCATCTGAATTTCTCAATGCTGAGAATTTCTTGGTTCAGAAGTTACTTATTTTTATTAAAGGATGTGTATGTGTATAGAGAGGCTTATGATCATGCTGTTCTTTAGTTGCATGTTTATTTACGGGGAATTGGTTAGTAGAGTAAAATTGGGCCTTTTCCTTTCCTCGATTAATGAGATAAATTAGTGGCTTATTCCTTTTCCTATTTCCAAGCATTTCTAAATGAGCTGAATGCTAATCACACGGTTAAACTAGTAAGGTTGAAGTCCTTATTTGATCATTCAAAGCAGGTATCTAAAGGTCACGCAAGGAGATAACTCAAAAAACTTAAGGCAGAAGCCATCAGCTTGAAAGAACCAACTACATATGGAAAAGAGTAAGCACTTACTCTACCTATACGTAACTCACCATCTCATTTTTCAGATTTATGTCAGAGTTTTTAATGCGATTACAATGATATCGTATATGTTTGTTCGTTGGTGACACATTCTTCATGTATCCCATGATAAATTCTACTTATTTCTCGTTTCGTATATCTTCTCAAAGATATCTGAGTACTGATTTCATGTTAGTCAAGATACTGTTACTAAGCGATGAAATGTTCATGGATTGAATTTTGTAGAGTTGCTTGCAATTCTGCATCAGGAAATTCTTTAGGATATGCAAGTTTTTAGGAAAATTTTGTATTTGCCCTTCATTTTGCAAGTTGAGCATTAAAATTCTTCTGAATAATAGAATTTCAAGATAAGGAAATTCGTAGCCATAATTAATTGGACATCTGGGTCTGACAGGTGCTACTCTTGAAAGCGGAGAGGGCAGAAATAGTGTTGAACTCGTGAAATCAGTCTCTGACAAACAGCTTGACCTTTTGAGGCCATCAGCTCGGTATTATTCAGTGTCTAAAGGTAACCATTTTCTATACCTTTCTCGGCTTTTTGGCTATGATCAAGTGTAGTATCTATTTTTATCGGTTAAAGGTAACCATTTCCTTTACCTTTTGGGTACCATGACTATTTTAGCTTCTTTTATCCATGAGACAGCATTTGTATTTAGCTCACAGATTGAGTGCTCATTTTCTGAATACATGACCTGTATGTTAGGATCATTTTCTTCATAAACTTTTAGCCATGTAGGTTCTCTATCTTTGAAACTTATTTATTCTAGATTCGGCAACAAGAACAACAAAAAGCTATTGATGCTGTTTTCACATTCCCCAACAAATAAATGAGGAATTGCTTTAGGACATTTCGAAGTACATTAGAATATATCTTAATCTTTTCCTGTCACAAGTTTTTATCGTCATTCAGTTACTTCTTAGAGGCCTTTTTATGCGTCTTTCATAGTGTGAGGATAAAATATTTTGATTCATGTTTTCATTAGAAAACTATCCTGATACATGTTTTCCCCTATTTAACTTTTAAGTTTTTTGTTCTGTCTCTGTCTCTCTCTTTGTGTGTGTGTGTGTGTGTGTCCATTAGTATTGTTCATAGGTTTGCTTTTCCCATTTGTTTGGGTTGTGGGACGGAGTAGATTCTTTTCCAACTGTCTTTAATTCCGTGGTATCTGCGGTAAACATGAAGGCAGCTATTATTGTAAATTCCCTTCAATTTTATTCCGTCTTCGTTACATCTACCAATTATCTGTCCACACTGGTCACAAAAGTTGAAGTGAGAAAAGCAAACCGAAATTCTGAGTTGGATACTTGTGATTATAGGACAAAGAGGTGATGCAGAAGATCGTGATAAGGGAAAGTATACGTTGATTAGAGATGTAGAGGACCTTCAAACAGGGTTCTATGATAAACCTCTTCCTTGCTTTGGTTGTGGAGTCGGATGGTTTTCGTAAGCACTGTTATACGTCTCGTTTACTATCTCTCATTCTCTCTCCTCTTTTTTTTAGATCTGATTGTTTATAATTGTTTACCAATAGATTTCTACTGGGATTTCTATGCCCGTTGTTGTGGTATTATGCTACAATACTGTATTTCGGAAACTACTACCGCAAGGATCCTAGAGAACGTGCCGGACTTGCTGCATCTGCTATTGCTGTAAGTTGATCCCCCCCCCCCCCCCCCCCCCCCCCGGGCTAAAACATCAAAATAATGGATCAATCAAGGGGAAAAGAAAACGCATTACATTGCATTTCTCTACCTTTTTGGTTTTCTGAAGGGAAGCCTTGGCGTAACTGGTAAAGTTAATGCCATGTGACTGGGAGGTCACGGGTTCGAGCCGTGGAAACAGCCTCTTGCAGAAATACAGGGTAAGGCTGCGTAAAGTAGACCCTTATCGTCCGGCCCTTCTCCGGACCCCGAGCATAGCGGGAGCTTAGTGCACCAGGCTGCCCTTTGCCTTTCTGGTTTTCAGTGACAGAAGGGGCCTTTGTGTAACTGGTAAAGTTGATGTCTGGTCACGTGTTCGAGCCGTGGAAACAGCCTCTTGCAGAAGTGCAGGGTAAGGCTGTGTACAATAGACTCTTGTGGTCTGGTGCTTCTCGGGACCCCACGCATAGCTGGAGCTTAGTGCACCAGGGTGCCCTTTTTCCGAGTTTTCTATGACAATTCAAAAGTCGTTCGCTTCTTCTTATAGTGTTTAACAGTCCTAACAGCGTTTAAAATTTACACTCTTATGCAGGCAATGGCGTGTTCTCTCGTGTTGATGATAATCATAGCAGTAAAACTCTTCTTGTAGCTTCCATTATGCTAGCTTCATACGAGCCGTATCTATTGTGACCAAGATGTCAGAATTGTGCTGTTGCTTGTTTTGTAGTCAAGTGAAAAGACACATCTCGAGTCTAAACTCTCCAATTGTAAATGCTCTTACGAAGAAAACACATCTTATATACAGAACTATACACGTGAAAATGTATTCCATCACGATTATTATTGAAATTCCTCTTGTTTGTATACATGTTTTTTCATGTTAAAAGTGCAACAATAATATTATGGATTTATGTGCAGGACAAGTTAAACAGACTTACAATTGTGTTTGTTTTTTAAGAAAAGATAGAGGTTATCCATATTGCAACAGTGTCTCATCCATTAGGGCCTCTGAATTAGCTATAAATTGATTCCAAATTCCAATATGTTACTCGCATTGTTTATATTTTGTTTGACCAAGTTTTAGAATCTGGTTCTTTTAGGTTTTATTTAAGCAGTTTATGTTTAGTCAATCATTACAAAAGTGAGTTTCAATTTCAAATTATTAAATGGACATTTAAAGATCTCTTTTTACAATTAGTAGTTTTTGAACTTGAAAATGTTTATTATGACTTAATTAAGTTTTTTAATTTCATTTAATTAAAATGTAAAAGAATCACAAAACAGAGGTCGGGATTACAAGACTCTGGTCATTGATGTGTTTTTTTTCCAATAATGCAAAGAGTTTAATCTTGTCCACACTTGAGAATGGCTCGGTAAATATAGAACTTTTTGTAATCGTATTTTGAGCGACTACACAAAAGCAGAGTACTTAGTTTTTCAGAAACTTAGACCAAATACTTTAAGAATTAACGCAAGTACTTTGAAAGATAACTGCTAATATCCCACAAAATACACCAAACATGCTAAGATCTTTGGCAATTAGTAGAAGCTAATTGTGCGCTACGAAATAATTAGCTTCTACTACGAAATATCCTCATGAGAACAACAACACAGTATAATCCCACTGTGTCTGGGCCGGGGAAGGAGGTGTGTACGCACACCTTACCCCTATCCCGAAAGGTATAGTAGGGGTGAACATGCAAATTTAGCTGATAAGCCAACATACTTAAAAATAAAGTCCCTCTCGCATAACAATCCTCAACAGTTTCCTCATAAGATATAAAGTATCTATTTAATCTCTAAAACTTTAATAGAACGGACAAAACTTGGGAATAGATTCCCTTCAAATTGAGGTCGTGAGGTCGATGGTATGGATCACAGGCGAAACTTGTTTTATAGCTTTGGCTCTAGAATGTTTTCTTTTCATCAATAAATTGCCTAAACAATCGTTGTAAAAATAATAAATCTTCCAAAGTGAAACTCTCAGGAACTTTCCGCTGCCAGTCGCACATATTTGCCATCAACAACGAACTTAGAACTTGAATTTATCTGCACAAAATAAGAACAAAAAACCGTGTCAGTACCCTTACACGTTTGGTCATAGGATCAGTGATGAAGAAACTAGCATCAATGCAGTTTGATTGGACTGGCTGACCTTATGCTCAACTGCGTCGCTGACTTGGCTTTCGTCTTTTAGCATGCCAGACTCATTCACAAACTTCAGAACAATCTTTTTAAGTTTCTTCAACTTCAGAACACCATCAGAATTCTGTCCCAAATGCGACAAGAGAGTAAGGGAGATGCCAGACAATGCATACGATCATAAAAATTGTCTTTAAGATGTGACACATAAAGACTCTTGTTTCGAAGAGGAAGAAATGCTCATGAAGATATATATGAAGAAAAAGTTGCAAACTGATGATGTGATGGAAAGAACACATACGGATTTCAACGCTGATGTGATCAGTTTCTTCCACTTTATCTTCTTGTTGCTGTCATTTTCATTAGATCCATCCACGAAATCTTTATCTTCTTTCGCTGTTTCTTTTTTGGCTTTCTTCTTATGCTTAGTTTCCTGTTCTTTTACAACCTGGATTACTTCGCCATTATCTAATTTACCGGATGGCTTGGTGTCACCATTTTCAGACTCCCTGTCCTTTCTTTTCTTCTTTGAGTGAGCATTACCATTTTCTGCTTCTTTCAAGTTTTTCTCCTTCAATACCTCACCTGCTTTGTTCTCAGGAATCTCACTCTTTTGATTGTTGTCACTAGAGACCTCCACACCATGGTCAGTCTGCTTAGGCTGCTGTTTAGCGTGGAAAGCTCGTGCCTTTGCTCTGTGCTTCTTACCATCAGCATGGAGAAGTAGTGTCTGCTTACTAGTTGCATTGGTATTACACAAACTGCAGATACATCACTTTGAGGTCAAATAAGGATGAATTACATTAACACAGAAAAAGGAAAAGTTAGAAAACAAAGAAAAGAAGAAAGAACAAATGAAGCATCAGATACAAGTCTTGCAACTCGTTAATACAAGCCAGACGAGGAAACCAAAAAAAAAAAGAGAACAACTAGGTAGGGAAGATAAAGCACTAGTTGAGGCAGTTATAAAGCTTTGAATGGATGAGGGAATATGACACAAAAGTCCACTCTGATTTGGAGTGGATGATTATCAACCAAGAATGGTGGATGAGACACCAAAATCTTGAGCTACAAGTTGACACGGTTTAAAATGGAAGGGGTTGGAGTTATTGGTGGAGCTTGTACAATGGGCTTGCAAGGTTGTGCTATGAAGTTAGTGAGAGGAGTTGAAGGAGTAGTAACAAGTCTTACTATTTGCATTTGAGTCCATTTAGCTAATTTACCTTACTATTTAATTACCCTTGTAAGTTTCTCTTATTTCTTTTTAGTCCTTAGGTCTTTACTCATGTTTGGGGTTATATGTACTGAGCATCAGCTCATTTTCAAGGCATGAATGAAAACCCTTTATTTTATTCGCCTAAATTCCTTTTCTTCTTAGCTTTAGCTTAGCCCTAGTTAGCTTCTTCTTCTCTGAATTTCAGTATCCGTAACAGTGGTATCAGAGCATCGATTCTCTGACCTCTATTGCGATGGAGATGGATAGATTTATCCCACCATACAACTATTATAATGACCCACGAGCTAGGCATCCATGGTTGAACGCTGTATTGAATATTCCAGCTACTGTACCAGCTCCTACACGTGAAGCCAACTGTAGACTTGAACATCCTAATCCTTTTGTGTCGTTTCAGTATCAACAGCTTCCTGTCAGCACTTGTACATTTTGCTCAAGCTTGTGTTGGAAAGAAACCTCATATCATCCAGGAAGTTTATAACCATTTTCAGCAACTTCACCAGAGAAAAGTAACATCTCTTGGTATTTTTGTGTTGGTGTGCACTGTTGGAGAAAATTGTGAAATAGATTTTCCATTGAAAAAGGGGCTGTGGCAACTTTTGGTTGGAGAAGCTGATGATTGTCACTCATATTTGGGTCTAGACAGTGAGGATCTTCTTCATAAAAGACTATCTCGTATGATTTTTGTTGTAGTACACTCCAAGGATGATAACGAGATTGATCTGCTATTTAGACTTTGTAAGTTTTTGCACACCTGGTTATTAAAAGGGATCTTCTCCAAAATTAGGAAGACATTGCACATCACTGTCAAAACTTAGAAACTATTACAAGGACCTTACCAGTTTGATAGCTTTAGCAAGGATGAGAGGTGGGCATATTTTACCTTTAGTTGTTGCAGCTAGTGCAAGGAATGGAGCTGAAACTACAAATGTGGTTGAAAATGCTAAGACTAGTGTAGTTCAAATTGCAAGAAATCTAGCTTGGAAGTGGCAGAACATGAATTCTTTTTCTTTTGGACTTGATTACTTTCATAAGAACCAGCTTTCACTTGCTTTCATTAAAGCTGAAGTTCTAGGCATTTTTAGTAAATTGTTCTGTGACATAGATGCTGAAATTATAGTTGAAGATGCTGGTAGTAAAGTGTTCTGCTGCTCTTACACTCATAATGTTGCCCCAAAAGGAAAATTAAGTGGAAGTGCTGAAACTTCACACATGGAATTTCAGGGTGTACTTGGAGTTTTGAAGTCACAGTCTCATTCTCGGGACAAATCCAACAAGTTCTTTGTTTTAGTGAAGGAGCAAAGGCATTGTTTTGCGAGGAATTCCTCTTCCTCTTTCAACAAGTTCACTTGCAAAAGTGCGACCACTGATGGTGAGAATTTTGAATCATGGATTCGACTTCCTAACGATAGCACTTGCACTGTTGGAGCAGTAAAGCTCATGAACATTGATCCAAAGAAGCTCGCAGAGTATGGGAGCTGTATTCGGGACTGAAACAAGCTATTCTTTTCACTGTTGAAACTACTTCTAAGCCAAGGGGAAAACAAGATCATCAAGCTGGTTCTTCTCAATTACAAAGATCATTTGATGTTTCTTAAGGCGTGGAAGAAAAATATCAAACAAACGGATTTGAGGACTTCAATAATGTATAACGCTAGCACGAGGCTGACAGTCATTGATCTGGGAAGATACAAATGCTTCCAGAGTACATTTTCCATCTCTCCTTCCTTGAGGACAAGGAAGTTCTTAACGGGGGAGAACTGATACGATTTAAAATTGAAGGGGTTGGAGTTATTGGTGGAGCTTGTACAATGGGCTTGCAAGGCTGTTCTATGAAGTTAGTGACAGGAGTTGGCGGAGTAGCTAACAAGTCTTACTATTTGCATTTGAGTCCATTTAGCTAATTTACCTTACTATTTAATTACCCCTTGTAAGTTTCTCTTATTTCTTTTTAGTCCTTAGGTTTTTACTCACGTTTGGGGTTATATGTACTGAGCATCAGCTCATTTTCAAGGCATGAATGAAAACCCTTTATTTTATTTGCCTAAATTCCTTTTCTGCTTAGCTTTAGCTTAGCCCTAGTTAGCTTCTTCTTCTCTGAATTTCAGTATCCGTAACACAAATAGCATTCCCCTCTTGCATCAACAGCAAGACAAAAATATTTAATTGGACCAAGGACAATACTAGTTTGTTTCAACGGAAATGTCATCTCATTTCTAGCAATATTTGTAACTCTTTCCTCCAATTTTAGAAAACTAATCAACAAGAAGAGAAAGATAAATGAAGTTCAACAGACCTACAAAACCAAGGTGGACGGTTTGACAATCCAACATTGATATCAACATCAGGCTTCTGCTTTGAATCATTGCTAGCTTTGGCAGGAGTCCCATTTGAAGCTTTTCCTTGGCCCTTTGGCCCGTATTTCTCCTGAAGGACATATAGAGAATAATTAGAAAACACAAAATCTGGATATCAAAAACACGGCTCAATTAAGACACACCAGTTTGGGAAGCAAATACTATACAAAAGTAAATACTTGCAACGGAAAGTAGCAGTATTTTTTTGTCTCAATGATGCAGTATTTTTGTCCCAATGCAGATTACGATCCAGTTTGGGAGTGTTCTCTTCTTTTTTTTTTTTTCGAGAAATAAGTATTTTTAGCATGAAAAGTACTTTTCAAGCAGTTAGTAAATTATCAAAATGACTTCTGGCAAAAGCTCAAGTTTGGAGATTTTGTAACAGATTTTGGGCATAAGATTCCAACATTATTTCAAGTAACAATTTGTTCTCATAAAGTTGGATTGTAGCATTCTATTAAAGCGACCGCTTCTCTGTAAAAAGCGAGAAGCGGTGAAGCGAGCTAAAGCGTTAGAAGCGTCCGCTTCTCTGGTTTAAAATACCCAAGCCCTATTTTATTAAAAATGAGGTTTTTGGATTAAACACTGGTCTGGACTTCTTCAACAGCAGCGACTAGGGTTCTTCAACATCCAACAGCAACGATTTCTTCTTCTCTTTTTCATCTACTTCTGATTTAAGAAAGAATCTCAAAGCATCAACTAGGGTTGTTCTTCTTCTTCTTCAACAGTACAGCAGTGATTCAAGAGGTATGTTCTGCACTTTTGATTTTCATTCTTCTTCTTTTTCTTTTTCTTTTTCTTTCTAAACGTCCAAAAAGCGGCCAAATGCTGGTGAATTTTTTTTTTTTTACCTTCGGTTCTTTCTCAAAAAATTTCTGCCCAATTTTTCCTGTTATAAGAGAATTCCTCTAACAGTATTTATTTGATAGTACATTTCCATCATGATACTCCATATTGCTTTTTTAAAAAATATTTGATTAGAGGTGTCTAACGGGCCGGGTTGACCCGAAATCGGACCGGCCCAGACCGGTTGAAACCGGAACCGGACCGGACCGGACCGGTATGTAGGGGGCCGGGTGGGGCTGGGTAGGAGGGGTAGAGGGGGTTAGTCCGTTTATTTTTTTTACCGGTTAACCGGACCGGTCAAACCGGTCAAATGAACAGTACACCTTACCGGGTTAACCGGCCCGGACCGGACCGGACCGGTTCAACGGTAAAAAAAAATTCTGTTGTTGTTTTTTAAATGTTTGGGCCCCACTTATCCGTTGGCAACGGTCACCTTGGCAAGGAGCTGTTGCCCAACGGCAGATTTGCACAAATGGCCCTTTTTTGGGCCTTTTTTTTAAAAAATTAACACTTTTTCAATTTACAAATTTAACCTTTTCTAAAATTATAAATACACACCCCT
>ML396262.1:69819-127751 GCA_005239525.1 Nicotiana knightiana | reverse complement strand
AGATTCGAGATTAGAGTGGATACGGACGGCAAAACATCAATTTGTACATATTTTCTTCATTACATTGTAGTTCTATTATGCAAGTTGTATTAGATTTTGTTCTTATGAATTTGTTTAGCTAACTTCTTTAACCTAGGTTTTTGGTAGAACCCGTTGGGGAATAAACTTATTGTGATATTAATATAGCTTTGATTGGTTGATTAAACTCTATTTGTTCAACTACGTTCTTGTTGTAGTTGATTGAAGGGCCCTCAATTAGCTGTGCCTATTTATTATGTATCTACTTGAGAGAGAGTGCATATTTAGGTAATTGTTTGAACAACACCACTCCCAGAGTATAGACGAAAGTCATAACCGAGGGTTTAGAGGTTGGATTAGAGATAACGATACTTCGGGTGCAATCTAAGTGAACTGTAATGCAATCTAGCTAGCGTAACTTGAGAGAGTGCGTCTAGTAAATTATCATAATTACTTGAGAGAGATTTATGGTAGATAGAGTGTTCATGATTGATAGAGACAACTAATCAAGCTATACGAAGTATCCGAGAAGTAAGTTCACCAGCGGGGGAAACCATAACCTTAGATTTTTATTACAATTGTTTATACCTTAGCGTAGTTAATCTTTAGTTTTAATCTTTAGTATTAGTAATTTAAATAACATCAGGTGACAGCTGAGTAGTATTTTAACAGCTTGCTTGATACGTAAATTCCCTGTGGGATCGACTCTGGGCATAATACCCCGGATTATATTTGCAACGCCCGTTTAGTCTTTCTATAAGACATAGTTGAGCGTGATCAGCATCCTTCAGTGGAGTTACCTTTGAAGCATCAGTACTGCTTCCCCTCTGAGTTACTAACGGGAGGGAATCACCTTCACCCTCAGTCTCATCTCCTTATTTGTCCTCAGCACAAGGACTTGCAGCAATTTCGGGAGACAAGGCCACTGTGTCGGCCCTAGGTTTTCGATGCCTGGAAGTTTTTGGCTTCGGGGACTCCGCCGACGTCTCTTTCTTTATCTTCTTATCCTTGGCAGGTTTTTGGGTCTCTATCTCACCAGGTGAGGGTGGCCTCATTGAAACAGCATCTCCGAGGCCTACATAAGCACAAAAGTCAAGTGTGCTATCAAGAGATATTTTACTAAGGGACTCAAATATGTCAATGATAAGAACTCACCATGGTTTTTGGCCTCCCATTGGACTTTTGCTAAGTCGCGCCAGACGCGCTCGACATATGTGGAGGTGGAAGCAAGTTGCCGAACCCAGCCCGGGAGGTCCTTAACTGCACGGGGATACCACTCGACGGCTGTATCATCAGAAGGGAGTTAGTTCGAATGAAAGAGAAAACATTTGATTAATGAAACGTACTCGACGAATCCATACATACGCTTCATATTCCATTCCTCGGGGAATGGCATCTTTTCAGCAGGAATCAGGTTAGAGGTCCTGACTCAAACGAAGCGGCTCATCCACCCTCGGTCTTTATTTTCATCGATGGTAGCGAAGAAAGACTTTGAAGATTGACGTTGTAATTTTATCAGGCCACCTCGATAGAGACGGGGGTTGTATAGTCTAATCATATGGTCAAGGGTAAAAGGCATCCCCTCGACCTGACTCAAAAAAATACCTAATCAAGTAAACAATTCGCCAGAAGGAAAGATAGATTTGGCCGAGCGTCACCCGATATTGTCATAAAAAATCGAGGATCACCGGATCTAGCGGGGGCAAAGAAGTTTCTACGGGACCTAAGGTGAATGGGTATGTGTATACGCTTAGGAAACCCACTTTGTAAGTGGTTATGTCCTCTTCAGGTGAAGGGATCTCCACTTGTACGGCATCCCTCCAACGGCAATCCCCCTTCACTTGTTCTAGTTTGGTTATTAGGCTAATATATCGAGACATGGGTTCACATCGTCCCGCAACCGAGGAAAGTTTTTCGACCTTGAAATCAGAATACGTTTCAAAAGGCCCGAGGGTACACTCCTCAATGCGAGGAGGTACTATTATTTTTCTCTTATACGAGCTTAATGACGAAGGGGTTTTCTCTTTTTGGGGAATTGTTTTAGAAGTTTTTGCCATTTTGTTGAGAAATTTCAGAAGAAGAAGAAGAAAGTAGTTTAGAGATTAACACAAGGAAGGGGTAAATGTATAGAAGAGTTGATGAAGATTTGAAGATGTTGTAGAAAGTAAAAGTATGAAGAGTGAAAGATTGGAGTATTTATAGGGGCCACCTATGCGTGTTGGAGAAGCTAAAAGGATGGCCAATAGCCGTTATCGATTTATGGTTTTTTGAGAACTGTGCAGACATGACCTCTGCAAAACCTTTCCGTCACACCAATCGCTGACCTCACGTGACTGACATCATGATTGGGATATCGAAGGGTCAAGAATTCAAATTATTTCTTATCATTTAATTCTAAGAAACGCGGGGACTATCTGTATATGACCGAAATCGGAGGAATTCGATTTCGAAGTCTCTGTTGTGCCGAGTCTGAGCTCAGAAGGCTCAAAGTAAAGTTCGAGCCCAATCTCATAATGCATACCTCGAGAGAGAACATTGAAGGCCCGACGCGTCCTACATCGAGGAAGTGCAAAATCGATGATAGTCAAGAAGAAGCGGGAATTTCTCAAGGGCATAAAGGTCAAGGCGCAAATCTCAGGATTGGTTTGTGCAAATCCGTACTAGGCGATTATACAGCTGTACTGATAGTATTTCTTACTGTAAGTAGAAATGTATTTTCCCCTCCTATATAAAGGGGGCTCCAATCATTTATTAACATCATCATTGACTACTATAGAACATTCTTCTCTGCTTTTCTCGTTTACTGTGCCCAATATTATTCTTTAGCTTTATTGTTCTTCATTTATTGTTCATACTTTATTACTATTAACCAACCTGGAGACCCCCGAGGCTGTTAGCTCAAGGCCCCAATTCCTTGGGTAACACTGGTTTTGTTATCATATTCTTCTTACTTACGCTAAATATTTCTTTCTTATTTGCTAGTATTGGAATACTTCACATATTTTTAGAACCACAAATCAAGTATAATTGTTAACACATTTTCGAGGTAAACAATCCAACGGGACAAGATCTCCAACTGATAATGAATGATATCTTGGTGATGGAGAAACTTGGTCAAGACAATCATGGCACCACTAATTGGAATATTTTGTCAATCCACGTTCAATTTCATCCAAGATGGAATATACTTAGAGAAAATAGGATTGGAATTAGGGGATCTTTTTTAATTGATTTTTTTATCATTGTTGGCCCAAGTGAAGTTTGTTTTGAAGATTAACAAAGGAACTCATGCATGAACCAGGTCCATCCTCTATATACATAGACACGGGAATATTCAAGCATAAGGGATGCACGTCAGGGAGATAAGATTAACTTGTTATATCTGATATATCCTGATCAAAAGGGTTGCATATTTTATAAGGAGAAGAACTCCTTACTCAAAGAGAATATTATCCAAGATAAGGAAGGAGTTAGAAGTTAAGGATAACTAGAACTCTTCCACCAAGGAAGAGTAGCATTAGAACTCTAGTTATTTCTTAATCTACTAACTCTATATATTGCAGGATGTTCTCATTTTACAGGTACGCACAAAAGCTGAAGTTAAACGTGAGTTGAGAGCAAAATAGCAAGGCATTTTGCAAGCAATTCTTGTGTGATTCAAGTGTGCGAACCTGAAGCTACATGAACCAGATAAAAGAACTAGTTCCAAGTGTCTGTCTTTTATTCTGGTTTTCAAATTGTACCATTTAGCTTTATCTAGAAGAAATTGTAATAAGTACTCTGAGTATTCAAGTTAGAGTTAACTTGAAGTTGTCGCAACAGTTAGAGGCTGGTTGCCACAACGAGATTAGAGGTAATCCTTAGGTTTACAAAGAGTTCTTGTAAATGCTGTTTTGGCTCAGTGATTTAGTGAAGTGTTGGGGAAAATCCTACTGGTTAGTAGGTCGTAGTTTTTTTCACCTTTTGAGCTGGGTGTTTTTTACGTAAAGATACTTGTGTTCTTTACTTTCCACATTTACTATTTCAGCAACAGTAGATTTAGGAACACTTAGAAGAACCAGTTCCTTCTATAATCAGTGCACGCGAAAAATTGGACACCACACAAATCACCCTCTTCTTCTGTGGCATTGACGTATAAAACATCAATTGGTATCAGAGATTGAAGAGGCTAACATCTAACCATCTGGAAACTGGGAAGGGCAATCCATGTTAGGCCACCACTCTTCAACGGCCAATACTACTGTTGGTGGAAAAATAGGATGAGAGATCATATTATTGGAGAGGACTATGAGCTATGGGACATTGTCACCGATGGTCTGCTAGGTACCCTGAAGAAAAATGCTGAAGGAGTATATGTGCCAAAGACAAGAGCTGATTGCACTGCTGAGGACTTGAAGAAATGGGAGAAGAACGCTACAGCCAATAAATGGCTTGTTTGTTGACTTGGTCCAGATGAGTACAGTATAATCCAAAGTTGTATCACTATTAAGGAAATTTGGGACCTCTGCAAGTGGCTCATGAAGGAACACCTCAAGTGAAGAGATCCAGAGTCTACTGTATTCTCAATATGAGAACTTTACTATGAAGGAAGGAGAAACCATTCAAGAGATGTACACAAGGTTCACTACATTGACAAATGAACTAAAGTCTCTTGAAAGGATTATTCCTGAAGAAGATAGAGTCGAGAAGATTCTGACAAGGGTTCTGCCTGTTACTTGGGAGAGAAAAATCGCTGTCATTCAGGAATCAAAGAACATTGCCACCCTCCCACTGGATGAATTAATTGGAAATCTTATTGCCTATGAACTTAGGAGACAAACCATGAAAATGGATACACCTAAGAAGGAAAAGAGCTTGGCACTCGGAATCACTGAAGGTTCTAATCTTGAAGATGATGAAATGAAAATGATTACCAAGCACATCAAGAAGTACCCGAGGAGAGGAAAGGATCCTTCAAGAAGTGGAAGCTACAGCAAGTCAAAAGTTCCTGAAAAGAAAATCAATGACGGATGCTACAAGTGTGATAAAACTGATCATCACATCAAGAATTGTCCTCAATGGGAAATTGAATGGAAAAAGGAAAGAGCTGAACGAAGGAACATGAATAAGGAACATATTTAACCCAAGAAAAGCAAAGGATCAACCAAGCTATGGTTGCTGCTTGGGGAGAAAGATTAGATGAAAGCTCAGACGATGATGATGGGGATGAGCAAGCACTTATGGCCGTTGGAGAATATGATGAGGAAATTGAGGTAAGTGTAATTCATCTCAAAGACAAGATTAAATTATTGCCTAAAGAAAGGTTATCTGAGTTACTTCTAGAACTAAATGATGAAACTGAGGAAGTAAACAATGAAAAGGAACAGTTGTCTAAAGAATGTGTGATCTTGAAGGCTAAGTACAAAATCCTGGAACTTAGGGTTAGTGAAAATACTGCTCTGAAGAACCAGGTTCATGCACTTGATTCAAATATCCTAGAACTTAGATCTGAAAATCTAAAACTAAAATTAGGAATAGGTAAAAGGACATTTGATCGCACATAACTCACTTTAGAAGAAAATGTAGGAAAAATGAAAGATAAGTTGTATAAAAGGGATGAGCAGGTAAGAATCCTAAAAGAGGATCTAAGCAAGGTCAAACATGAGCTAGACAGAACCTGTAAATGGAATAGGTCCTCTGATGCACTTTCATGGATAAATGAACACCATAGTAGAAACAGAAGAGGACTTGGCTTTGGTAACCTGACACCTAAATGGGATCCCAAAAGCAAGTACCTCACACTTCCTGAGAACAATATATGCACACACTATGGTAAAACAAGTCAATATAAAAGTGAATGCACTGCAAAAACAAAGGCTAGTCAAAAGAACAAAGAATTTGTTCAAGGGAAGAATAGGCTACCAAGATGGGCTAAAAAGAATTTAATTCATCCTTTTTCCTATAGAAAGGGACTCAAACTAGTTTGGGTTCCTAAGACTAACCCTTGATTTCCTGTTGCATGTCCAAGTGATGGGGTGCAGCCAAATATGGTACATGGATAGTGGCTGCTCAAAGCACATGATAGGAAACAAGAATCAGTTCCTTTCACTTGAGGACCTTAAAGGAGGTAATGTCTCCTTTGCAAATGGGAAAAAAAGGTAAGATCATTGGGGTTGGAAAGGTAGGTAAGACTGATTCTCACACTATTGAGAATGTCTACTTGATAGATGGACTGAAGTATAGTCTAATTAGTGTATCACAATGGTGTGATAGAGGTAACATGGTAGCATTCACCTCTACCAAATGCTTTGTGATTCTTACCACTGTCAAGATTGTTTTAAAGGGAAAAAGAGTAAACAACATATATGTTGTTTATCTGTCCACACTTCCAGAAAATGAACTCACTTTCTTAAGTGTGTTGGATAATGATCCCCTCCTTTGGCACAACAGACTTGGACATTCCAGTCTAAGTTAACTCAACAAATTAGTCTCAAAGGACTTGGTGATAAGGCTGCCTAACATCAAGTTCAAGGAAGATAAATTTTGTGAGGCTTGTGCAGGGGGAAACATGTAAGATCCTCTTTTAAAAGCAAGAAAGTGATAAGTACTCCAGGACGATGGAACTGGTCCTTATGAATCTTTGTGGACCAATGAGAACATTAAGTAGAGGTGGTAAGATATATGTGATGGTACCTGTTGATGATTACTATAGGTTTTGGACATTGTTTTTAACATCTAAATATGAAGCATTTCACATGTTCACTTCGTTTGTTAGAAAAACTCATAAACAACTAAGTAATCAACTTGCATCAATTAGGTTTGATCATGGTACTGAATTTGAGAATACTAAATTTGCTGAATTTTGTGATAAACATGGCATATATCATAACTTTTCTGCTCCTAGGACCCCACAACAAAATGGAGTAGTTGAAATAAAGAATAGCACACTTGAAGATATGGCTAGGACTACGCTTCTTTCTAATAAACTACCCCAAAGTTTCTGGGCAGAAGTTGTGAACAGTGCATGCTACATCATAAATAGGTGCATGACTAGACCTCTTGTTGAGAAGACTCCCTATGAGTTATTTAAAGGGAGAAATCCAAATATATACCATCTTAGGGAATTTGGATGCAAGTGCTTTATGAATAATAATGGTAAAGACTCCCTAGGTAAGTTTGATCCCAGAAGTGATGAGGGAGTATTCTTGGATATATTCTTCACATAGTGAAGCTTATAAGATTTATAACAAAAGCACTATGTGTGTAGAAGAGTGTGTGAATGTGGTTTTTGATGAAACTAAAATTCTTTCTAAGAGGCAGGAACATGATGATGAAGCAATTGGGCTGGTAAGAAACTCAAATGAAACCACAACCCAAACTAAAGCTGCACTAGAGGAAGGAACATGTGATGAAATAGGTCCATCCACCCAGTCAACATGACGAATAGAACAAAGAGGAAGTGATCTTGAAACCTCGAGAGAACCTTTTCATTAACATGTTCCTGAGAAACAAAACATTGAAGGAATCTCTAAAGGAAACCAGCTGGTTATGAAACCCTACAAGTATCAAAGTTCTCATCCCATTGAGAACATAATTACTGACCCAACCTCTGGAATCAAAACTAGATCTTCATTGAATAATATTTGTGCTATTGATGCTTTTTATTTCTTATTGAACCTAAGAATGTTGATGAGGCTTTGCAGGATGCAGACTAGGTGAATGCAATACAAGATGAACTCAACCAATTTGAGAGAAGTCAAGTTTGGCATTTGGTACCAAGACCCAAGGACAGATCATTAATTGGCACTAAAAGAGTCTTCAGAAACAAACTTGATGAAGATGGAACAGTTACAAGGAAAAAGGCAAGATTGGTGGTTCAAGGATACAATCAAGAGAATGGAATAGATTAGGATGAAACCTTTGCTCCAGTTGCAAGATTGGAAGCAATTAGACTCCTCATAGCCTTTGCTGCTTACTTTGAATTCACTCTCCATCAGGTGGATGTCAAGAGTGTCTTCCCCAATGGCTATCTAAAGGAAGAATTGTTTGTCAAGCAACCTCCAGGCTTCGAAAGCAAGGAATGTCTTGATCATGTGTGCAAACTTGATAAGGAACTTTAAGGACTCAAGCAGGATCCGAGAGCATGGTATGAAAGATTATCAAAATTCCGGCTTGAGCATGGCTACAAGAGAGGTAAAATAAATAATACTTTATTCTTAAAAGAAAAGGGTAAAGATCTCTTGGTAATTCAGAAATATGTTGATGATATAATTTTTGGAGAAACTGCTGATAAGTTAAGTAAAGAATTTGCTAAGCTAATGGGGAGTGGATTTGAAATAAGCAAGATGGGTGGGCTTAATTTATTTTTAGGCTTATAAACTAAACAAAATTCAAATGGAACTATGATCCATCAACATAAGTATGTAAAAGAGTTGCTTAAAAGGTTTAAAATGGAAGATTCCAAAGAAACTAACACTCCTATTGCAACATCCACAAAGTTAGATGTAGATGAACCTGCTTCATGTGTTGATCAAAAATTGTATAGGGGAATGATTGGCTCTTTGTTGTATCTCACTGTTAGCAGACCTCACATTTTTTTCAGTGTTGGTTTTTATGCTAGATTTCAGGCAAATCCAAAGTAGACTCACTTGACTACTGTCAAGAGAATCTTGAGATACCTAAAAGGCACCACTGAACTTTGTCTATCGTATCCAAAATGTAGTAATTTCAATCTAATGGAACATGCTGATGCTGATTATGCAGGTTTTCTTGTGGATATAAAGAGCACTTGTTGATACCTAATTTTGCCCTCATATTTTTTAAATAAGTATAAATACTTTTAAAATATCATTTTGCATCATTATCTAATTTACAAGATTTATGTAAGCATTTTCCATAATTTTTCATAATTTTAAAACTTCAAAATCAATTTTCATGCATTTAAATTGTTCAAATATTTATTAATTATCCTTTAAATTATTTTGTGATCACTCAATCATCTAGTTTATTATTTTTACACCCATATACATGTTTCATAATATTTTTACTTCATTTCATATAATTATGTTCTTATTTTTTAAGCTACTTACACAATTTTACAATAATAGCCTATATTCTATGCATAACTACATTTTATTGTATTATTGGTGCTAAATAGCATTTTTTTTATATTTTTATAATGTCAAGCTAGCATTCTAAATCATTTTTACTGCATAAGTGATATTTTTATTATTCATTAATCTCTTTTATGAAATTATTTTTAAAATAATTGCGCATATTTAATTTATAGCCCAATACAAGGTTATTTTCGGACCAAAATCAGGCCCAAATTTTTGGCCCACTCCACTTCACTCTTCAGGAGCCCAACCAAACAACCCCTTTAAAAATCTGGTGCATTTAACCCGCCCCATTTCTTATTCAATCCTGGCCGTTGATCTTCAATGATCAACGACCCATAATAAATCCCCATATCTCCTTATATCCCCAAGCCCAAACCCTAAAGACCCATTCCCAATTTCCCGCCCCTAAATTCTCTCCACTCTCTTCTTCTCTAAGAAACCCTAACGGACTTCCCCCTTCGTTCCTCTCCTAATCCCACTAATAATGGGATTCGACCATTATTTTCTTACCATGTTTGGAACCTTTTGGTACTGGTTGTCCGTTTGTGGTGTTACTTAGGTGCTTTCTTAAGTTTGGCAAGAAAGATCTATTGAGATTGAACCAAAGTGGTTTGAATCTTTGATTTTGAGCATTATTCCGTCTTTATACACTCAATACCATGCCATGTGAGTCCGATTTCAATGAGATCTCCATTGATTTACACTTTCCATTTTAAACTAGGGTTTACCCGTTCATTATTCTCCTAAATTGATTTTTGAACTGATTTTGCATGCCTTATTTCCTTATTCTATGTTTGATGTATTTTGTTTCTTTGCTTGTTCATTCAATTTTTACTACTATAAAAACCCCTTCCTATTCCCCTTTTAGGGAAGATCTTATATCGACATATTTTCACTAAAAATTGGGGCTTTGTTCTGTTATTCTCTTGTTCTGTATTCTGTTTTTGGCTGGCAGAAAGCGAAGGCCACTAAGACTCTGTTATTGAACCTTCTCTTGGTGCGAACATTTCATGGAGTTCTTTCGAAGCTCCTGGGAACTTTGACGCATTGAGATTCTGGGTTCTTGTAGAATTTTTGCTCTTTACTGTTATTCGTTTAACTCGTAAGTTACTGGACTTCTGCAATTTCATTCTTATGTGTCTGTGATTCGCATATGTTCTCACTTCTGAAATTCATAGCTTAATGTTTTTCTGGACTAACCTTGTGTGCAATTTTACTAGCTTTACCTCAGTTTTAGGTCTCTTTACAATTTAATTTACATAATGTGGCTTCTCTTAAATATGCTTATGCCTAATTTGAGCAATTAGATTCTCCTAAGTCCGTTTAGTCAATGTGTTCTGAGTTCCTTCTCTATGTGACCTTTACATTTGTTAGAATCTCTTTAGTGTTTAATTCTGCTCAAAACTGTCAATTCTGTTATTTGAATATGCGTCATTGTACTTTCTTTAGTTAATTAGTCTATTATGTCAAAAATCTGAATGTTTACATTTACTATCTGACATGATTTTATTATGTTCTGAATCTTTGTAATGGTAATCTTGCATATGTAGTATGTGTTAGGATCTTTTCTATCAACCATGGCTAGTTCCCTGTTAATATGCCCCTTCAGCATGTTTTTGGCTCATTTGAGTCACCAATCATTGTCATAATCTGTGTTGCCCTATCATGTTTAATGCAGTTATGTTGTCTGATATGAAGTTAACATGGCTATCTTATGACACTAGAATATATACTTAGCACAATTTGAACCTTTAGGTTTTCATTAGTTTGGTATTGGGCATCTGTGCATGATAATCTTTGGCAATCCTGCAAACTTGTTCTTCCCCTAACTCTACCAATATGTGACTGCCTATGTGCTAAGTGTTGAACATGATTCTAAATCTTTACTAAGCTTGCTTTTAAATCCTGTGACCTGTTCGATTATTTGCTCTATATGCTCAACTTGGCCATGTCTGTTTTAAGTTATAAGTGTATCCCTCAATTCTTTTCTCTCAACCTTGGTCCACACTCCTTCACTTGTTACCTATGCTCTCTTAAATTTCTCATTCTTAGCCGGCTGAAATCCAAGGCTACCTAGGCTTTACTACTGACCTCCCTAGTGTGAGCACTACTCGGGGTCCATTTGAGGCCCTTGTGAACTCTAACACACTAGGATTTGGGTCCTTAGTCATTCCCTGAAACTTAAACTACCCCCATTCAATCCCTTTCTTCTTATTATCTATTGTACATCTAAGTTGGTTGGTTTAAATGATGCAATGCTTGGAAATATGGTTATATGAATTTAGTTTGGGCTCCTCTATGAATTCTGGGGTTGTGTTGATGAATACGACTCCTTGTTAGAAGTATGGATATGTTGTGTGAAAATTGCTGAAGGTCCAGACAGTGTTAGGTATTTCATTTGGGCCTGTTGTGGACCTATTGTCACTATTTGTATAATATTTGTATCTTACTTATTATTGGGCCTGTAATAACTTTGTATAAACAATTAGGGTGTTAGTAAAGTGGGGAATAGGTAAATTTATAATATTGGCATACCAAATAGGTAGATAACATGCTTGTAGGACTCAGTGATTTACTTGTTATATATATATATATATATATATATATATATATATATATATATATATATATATATATATATATATATATATATATATATATATATATATATATATATATATATATATATATATATATATATATATATATATATATATATATATATATATATATATGCTATTCAATCACTATGTGCATAATATAAATCATGCCATTAGGGGAAGCGCACACACACACACAGAGTCTCCTAGCAAACATGAATTCAAAGTACTGCAATTATGCTTATTGCTATGTGCTACTAGAAAATCTGCCTATAGGAATAAATGTCATTGATTTCAATTCGCATCAGCATTCACTAGAAATCATGCCTACAATATTTAGACTCTCCATTTGCCACTGTCACCTAGAAAATATGCCTATAGGATTAAGGTATGACGATAAAAGCAGCTCTAAGTGCTGAATGTTAGAGATCCTACCTATAGGATATAATTACTCGCAATAATTTGTTAATATTAAATCGCTCAAACACTGTTTCGCATATGCTATTGCTAGAAAGAATGAATAATTTTGGGCTTTCCTCCAATAGATTTCATTGTTACTTAGTGATTCACACCTAGACACATCATCTATAAGTTAAATAACTAGAAATCTGAAATGTCAAATCAGCATGCAACAATCATATAGTTATCTCATGCATTTGTTGCTTAAGTGTAGAGGCTAACTTGATCCCTTAACTGCCATATTTGAAGTCCAATATGTGTTTTGTATGTCGCCTAGTTTTGACATTTTTGAGAAACCTAGATAAGGTCTAGAACTACCTAAATAGAGGTCCAAAGCCTCCTGGACCATAAGCGTGGGACAGGTAGTACACGCATAGGGCACAATCTAGAATTGAATTAGAACGTTGTTAGGTAAACAAAGTTAACCTAGTAATCGGGTAGCAAGAGATGATAGTCTGTGCCCGCTGAATATTATGAGTAACTCCCTACCATAAGACAGTTGCGAAATATTATTTATGTTGCACAGGGTGATCCTTTAGGCTAAAAAACTTAGGACCCCCCCCCCCCTTTCCTTTCTATAATGTTAGAATTGGAATAATTGTATCTATGTATTCATATTAAGACTTTTATAATAAAATTCTTTGACCTTTATATTCCTTTTGCTTATTTGATCACTTAGCCTAATCCACATAATTTTAAGTTCGGTCAGGACCCAAAATTGTGGACCTTGAAGAGTTCCTAACACCTTCTTTTTGAGGTAATTTGAGCCCTTACCCGATATTTGGTGGCGTCGACTATTTGAACAGATTTATTTGCAAAATAGGTGACCTAACACACCTTAAAATTGTTAGGTGGCGATTTTTCTCTTTTTAACCCCCATTTAAAAGAGTTGTCACATGTCGAAACTCGATTTCACGAGGAAAAGGGGCGCGACAACACTTCAGGTATTGCACAGTTTCTTGGCTCATGTATTATGTCTTGAGCCACCAAAAAGCAAAAAATATGTGGCCTTGTCTATTTGCTGAAGTGGAGTATGTTGTTGCTGCCTTATGTTGTGCATAACTATTGTGGATCAAATTGCAAATAATGGACTTTGGGATTGATGTAGGTTGTATTCCCATCTTTTGTGATAACACTAGTGCAATTAGTATGACCAAGAACCCGGTTCATCACAAAAGGACTAAACACATAGATGTGAGGCATCACTTTTTGAGAGACAACTGTGAAAAAGGTTTGATTACTGTGGAGTTTTGTGCTACTGACAAGAAAATAACTGACATTTTCACAAAATCTCTAAGTAGAGATCACTTTGAAAGGAACATGTTAGAATTATGGATGATTATGATCACCTAAAAGGACCAGTTGAAGTTCACAATCGAAAAAAAATGAAAAATAAAATTAATTAGAAAATATATAAATTTTGTACATAATTAGATTAGATTTTTCTCTGTCTCATACTTTCATCAGTATAACCTTGTTCCATGTGCTAAAATGACTCATTAATCACAAATGATGTTATCTCTACTTTCTTGGAAAAATCAGACTTACACAAGAGGTTTCTCAATGAAGAATCTGGCTCATCAACATTACTTGGTACGTATTCTCCACTTTGCATATTTTGAAATAATTATATTTGGATCATGATTAAGAGGAGAGTCCCATTTAATCCTAAATACTTTTGAACTTATCCATTATGAAATGAACCAGTTTTGTTCGAAAAGTAGTCCAAACCGCATTAAGTACCTGGATTCTCGGGACACTCTTCAACGTTTTATCAAACTGACTTGCAGTATGATTAGACTTCTGAAAAGGCTATCGTTACTCAATTGAACTCCTCTACTTTACATTGATTAGGCTTTACTTGTTTCTTCACTTCTAAATCTTCAAGCAGTCAAAATTCTCTCCTACTTCTCTCATCTTCCAAACACACACAAACTCATTTTCTGAAACTCCCAAACATGAAATGGCAAACTTTTCTGAAAATCCCTCATTAGTTATCATCACCTAAGGAAATAACACCCACACTAATATCACACCCACAACCACACTTCAATCTAAGAAAGGAAGATTTAAGATGATTTCTCGCAAGACTTTGGATGGGAGTGCATTATCGACGAAATTTGATGAACAATTGTAAGCAAGCTAGGCCCAGGAACCCCAGATATTTGAATAATCATTCAAGTCTGCTACTGGGGGGAAGAAAACAGCCTAGGTATCTTCTGGCCCAAATATTACTACTAAAATCATCTCTGAGGTCACTGAAAATTTGGAGAATAGATTCATTCTGGTGGGAACTGTGGCTGGGGTTGAGTCTACTAAGTCTTGGAAAATAGGTGGTAAAGACAAAAAGAGAAAAGAAAAGGAGAGTGAGGGTGTTCAAAGTGGTGTAAGGGGTATGGGAAAAGGAGTGGCTGAAGGTTCACCCACTCCTGCTAGTCTGACTGAAGAAGCAGAAGCAATGGTAGTTTGGAGTGAGGAATCTGACGGAGAAGAAGAAAATGTAAAAGAAAAAGGGGGAAGTGGGTCTGGAGAAGCTTCTTAGGGGATGGTTCAATTAGGGAAAGATGATCAAGAACCTGTTCCATCAGACCAAGAAACTCTTGCAGACTACTGAAGAAGGTGATTGATGTTTGACTTTAATTGTATATTTTTACTACATTATTTACCTTAAATTTTGGTGTTTTAATGCTAAATTGCACTATATTTGTGTTTAATTAAATTTATTTTATGTGTAGGTACTACAAGAATGGTTCGTGATTATTTGATGACGGAAAATATTTTGACGTATTATTGTTTAATGATTACAGACAAATCTCGTTCTCCTTTACTTGTTTAAATCCGTTATAACATGCACATCCCTTCCCTTCTCCACCTTTATTTGCTTAAATTGGTTATAGCATGCACATCTCTTTCCTATTCACCTTTGTTTTCTCTAACTGCTCTTCATTTGTTTAAAGACTGCTATATCATGTCTCTCTCGTCCCTACTCCCTTCCTTGCTTTATTACATTCCCATATATTCCACAAACTAACTTCTTCCTTTGTCTTTATTTTATGTCTTTCATG
Source organism: Nicotiana knightiana (assembly GCA_005239525.1). Taxonomy (NCBI): domain Eukaryota; kingdom Viridiplantae; phylum Streptophyta; class Magnoliopsida; order Solanales; family Solanaceae; genus Nicotiana; species Nicotiana knightiana. The sequence goes on along the minus strand of ML396262.1, from coordinate 112,511 downwards.
TTTTACCTTAATACTGTATTTATTGCTTTTACATGTTTACCATGCAAATACTTGACAACGCATTATAATCTTTGCATAAAGCATGCTCCACATCATACTCCACTCGTGCCCAATTATCAACATAGCAGCACTTGATGAGTGTCTGCGCTCTTCCAGAATTACCCTTTTTTTAAATCGGAAAGGCTTATTTGTGGTAGACTAGTTGATCAGCGGTGCAGTCGACGGTCCCGTGCCTTTCCCTCTCAAGTTGTCCACATGAGAGCGCTGGTCTAGGCCATTCTAGAAACCTTACTCCAATATCAAATGTACATGCATCATGTCAAAACTATTATGGGTTAAAACGTTGTTAACGTGATATCCCACTAAGATAAGCCTTGTCTGAAGTCCGACGGGATTTACACAATCCCAATGAACACCATCATGTTATGAGTATTACTTAGAGAAAATATGCCAATATGTTGATCATTAGTATGTAAATATTCGAATCTGGAGGGGGAGAGGGCTAACTTTATTTGTTTGCAGAGAATGAAGCACGAAGTCCCTAGGTTCCGTGTGGTCCAAAACATCCCACCCTTTCTTCCTGATTGGTGGAAGAATTTCGCACCTAGTGACAAGAATCATGTGAAAAGGGTCCTTGGTAATTTACTGTCCTTGTTGGACATCTGGCCGAATAGAGCATTGATTGATGCTGCCAATATGTTTTGGGATGAGAAAAGGGTTGTCTTTTGCTTTGGTGACATAGAAATGAATCCTCTCCTATAAGAAATAGGAGGCTTCACTAAGCTGCCATGGGATAGTCCAGATTTATTAGTGCCTGAAAATTGCACCCCCGCGGTTTCTTGAAAATGCTGGGTTTCAAGAAAAATGATGAATTTCTTTGCCTCAAGAAGTCATACATCCTATTTGAATTCCTTTATGAACGTTATGGGCATATTAAGTCATATCGCCTTCATAATGATGAACTTTCCATTACTTCCTTGGGTTGGACGCACCGTCGAGTTTATGTGTTCATTGTCTGATGCTTAGGGTTGCTGATATTTCCAATGAAGGAGTGAGGATCCACACTCACTTAGCCATGGTTGCTAGGACTCTAATGGAAGCAATCGAGAGAAAAACCTATACTATCATCCCCATGATCTTGGCTAAAATGTATCGCGCTCTAGATCGATGCAGGCAGGGGTTTGGACACTTCGAGGGTTGTAATCTGTTACTACAAGTTTGGTTATTATAACCTTTACAGAGGGGAGAATATTTCTAGGAGCTTCTACGATGACCATTAAATGACTACATAGCTTACCATCACCCAAAAAGAATGACATTTATCCCAGACAGGTTTGCGCAACCAAGAAATGCTGTGAGCTGGGTGTGTTTTTTCAGCAATCTGACTGACGAGAAGGTACATTGGATGTTTGAATGGTTCCCTAGAAGTGAATTCATCATGAGGTCAAGAGAGACTACTCATCTGGTGTTGATCGAGTTGAGAGGTATCTATACTTATGTTCCCAGAAGAGTGATGAGGCAAGGAGGAAGGAAACATGTTATACCTCAAGTTTCTAACATGGTCTAGTACAAAGTAGATTTTAAAGGAAACGTCATTCCATTCAAGTTCGAGGCACAACATATGTGGAATCAGAAGGTCATTGTGGAAAAGGATACTTTCGAGCCAGACAGATATCATGCCGCCTATGTGTACTTCTACCCATGGTTGGTAGACGACATAGCTGGAGACGTAAAGCTGAGAATTAATCTAAAAACAGTGTCATAGATGATGCTGCCGAAGCACAAGTCAAGTATAGGATGTTGCACAAAAGGATCTTTGAGTTTGAAGCTAGGAATTGGAACAACACAAAGTGGATATGGAAGTAATCAATGAATGGAGAGAAATTTCTACCAAGTCAACAGAGAGATTGGAATATTTGGAGAAAGGGTTAATGGAACTTGAGCGAAAGATGAGGAAAAGACTCTCGGATTGTCAGAACACGGAAGGCAACGAAGGAGGGTATCTAACAAGGGCTTACCTATTGTTGGATATGCGTGACCTGGGAAATCTAATTGATGGATCCAAAAAATCCAAGAATAGAGAAGGTCCTTCTGGGGCCAAGTAGATTAGGAAACAATGTTCTTTACTGCTTTCTAGATTCGTTTTATATTTCTATTGTAATAAGGCAAATTCCATTAGTGACTTTCTCATTATTGTCGTTTTAGTAAGGACTTGATTCATTTTCACATTAATGAAATGAAGCAATTATTGGGATCAATTTTCTCCAAGTCTATGTGTCACTTAGGCCTATCTCCGGCACAACGAGGTCCCAAAAATTAGGACGCGAATTTAGTACATAATTTTACAAAGCATGTTCAATATCGCAAACATTCTTTCAATATTCCTTACTGACTTGGTTACGTTTTGTTTTCTTTCTTTCTTTTGGTTATTCCTATTCCCCAAGGATGGTTCGTGCATACTGGCATCGTCCGCATACCACACTAGATCCATAGGCCCTCCACCTCCTCCTCCACCAAGTGATCCTAAAGGCAAAAGCAAAGGGAAGGAAAAAATGGAAGATCTAAGCGGCATCAGAAAAGATAATGCAGGGAGAAAGTTGAAACTTCGGATGGTCGGAGTATTCTAGCACAAAACGAATTGGTCTTACGCCTGGAACATAAAATATTGGAGCTACAAGGGGAACTTGAGCAGGTCCGGAACTTGTCAAACCTTTACCTCACTCTAAACGTCCCTGATATCAACCAACAAAACACAAACGCCCAAAACCCGACACCTCCCCAAAACACACAGAACCAAAATCCACCACCAAACCCTCCCGCGCCACATCAATACGCCACACCTCTTCAGAACCATAACCATCCGCCAGTACCTACTCCTCCACAACACCATCACCGCCCAACTCGATACCCAATAAAACACCACTTACCACACTCCTCAAAATGCACCCCAACCTACTCCTGATCCTCAAAACTCAACCAATGACCACCATTATGGCCAGATTCCCGGAGTCCACCAAATCAATCCCATATATGTGGAAACTTTACTCCATAACCCACAACATACCCTATTATATACCATAATCCACAGAGAAGAACCTGCTCATCAACAACCTTCCGGAAGAACTCAAGAAGCTCACTAGCAGAGTTCAGAGTGTTGAAGGTGGCAATGGCATTGAGGGTTTGAATTATGAGAACTTCTGTATTCAGCTAGATGTAGAACTTCCGTAGGGTTACAAACCTCCCAAGTTCAAAATGTTCGACGGAACTAGTGATCCGAAAGTGCATCTTAGAACATACTGTGACAAACTTGTAGGGGTTGGCAAAGATGAACAAATTCGTATGAAGCTGTTCATGAGGAGCCTCACTGGAGATGCTTTGTCTTGGTACATCAGTTAGAACCCAAAGAAGTGGGTTAATTGGGTGAGCATGGCGTCCGATTTCATGGATAGATTTAGGTTCAACACAGAGAACGCACCAGACATTTTATACATTCAGAATCTCAAGAAGAAACCAATGGAGAACTTCCACGAGTATGCTACTCGATGGAGGTCTGAGGCCGCGAAAGTAAGGCCGAAACTTGAAGAAGAACATATGAATAAGGTATTCTTCAGAGCTCAAGACCCTCAATACTACGAAAGATTGATGGTTATTGAAAACCATAAATTTTCTGACATCATCAAGCTGGGGGAAAGAGTAGAAGAAGGGATCAAAAGCAAAATGGTGACAAATTTCGAAGCACTCCAAGACACAAATAAAGCTTCGCAGTCATGAGGTATCTCCAAAAAGAAAGAAGTGGGTGCATTAATGGTGGCCCAAGGTCCAAAGTCTCATCTCACATACCAAACACCTCCACCCGCATACCAGCCTTCACTCCCCAAATACCAACAACCTGCCGCCACCTACCACACTTATAACACCCAACCTGCATATTACCACTCACCAAAAGCCCGTCAAAATTACTAAAAACCAAGACCAAATTTTGACCGCAGACCACCCAGACAATACACTCCGATTGCTGAACTCATAGACCAACTATACGAGAGACTGAAGGCTGCTGGTTATGACACTCCCATTACCGCTGTTACTATGGAAAAGTCTTCTGAGTGGGTTAACCCCAACAAGACATGTTCCTATCACTCATGCATGAAGGGTCATACTATTGATGAGTGTCGCACTCTGAAGGACAAGATTTAGACATTAATTGACACTAAAGTCATACAGGCAAAGGAGGCTGCACCCAACGCTCGTAACAATCCTCTCTTGGAACACAGAGGTGAAGGAATAAATGTGATAGAGACCGATGAAGAATGGGATCCGGAAGGGTCAATTGGGCTCATTCGGGTAGGGGATGATCCTAAAACATCCCCAGTCACTCTCACGCCTATCGTAGTACAAACTCAGGCACCAATTGAATTTGAGGTAGCCGCACCATCTCCTTTTGAAGTCGAAGTGATCACACCCTTCACCGTGATGGTAGCACCTACGCCATATTATAAGTCTAATACTATACCATGAGATTATGTTGCGGAAGCAAGAAGGAAAGGAAAAACGAAAAAGGAAGAAACAGGTGCAGCACAAGGCATGACTATAACCGGTAGGGTTTATACACCCGAGCACTTGGGAGGAACAAGTAAAGAAGCTGCATCTAAGTTGCCTGTCATTGAGACTGACTCGGATGACCTCTGGAGAAAGGTGAAAGCAAGAGAATACTCTATAGTTGATCATTTGAACAAAACTCCTGCTCAGATATCCATCTTATCACCGCTAAAAAACTCCGAGACACATAGGATTTCCCTGATGAAGGTATACCCACCAACATCACCAGTGGGGAAATGGATAATATGGTGGGGAAGGTATTGGAAAGCCACAAATCACTTTTCATGAAGATGAGCTTCCACTGGAAAGACAACGTCACAACAGAGCACTACATATCACAATGCAATTTGAGGACAAATTCATTGCTAGTGTCCTGATAGATGGGGGCTTGAGTCTCAACATATGTCCACTAACTAATCTGAAGAGGTTGGGTAAAGGCCTGCATGAGATATGAGCAGGAAGTGTGAATGTGAAGACATTTGATGGATCTCAAAGGGCCACAATTGGAGAGATCAACCTCAGCCTACAGATGGGCCTAACCTGGTTTGATGTCGAATTTCAAGTGCTGGATATATCTGCTACCTACAATCTATTGTTGGGGAGACCCTGGATATATATCGTTGGGGCCGTAGCTTCTACTCTGCATCAGGCTGTGAAGTTTGAGTGGAACCATCAAGAAGTGATCATATATGGAGACGGGAGTAATCCTATTTATACCAATCAGATTGTTCAAGTCATCGAGAATAGAAGGAAGTTGGGTGGAGAAACATACCATCGAATTGAGCACGTCAAAGTAATTGAGAAAGACAAATGGTGGAGCAACAAGATAGAACGCATATTGTCATTGACAGTGTATGAACCTGGCAAGGGTCTCGGCAAGAATCTCCAAGGGATCACCAAACTAATACAGCTAAAGTGTTATGGTACAACTTTTGTTCTTGGGTATGAATACACTTGGAAAAAGTATCAGGATTGGTCGCCGCCATGGCGTGGCCCTTATTATTCGCTAGAACAACCATTACCACATTTGCACCAGTCATATTATCAAGCTGACATGATGTGGGGGTCTGAAGAATATGAAGTTTTAACTGGCATAAGGAAGCTATTTCTGGATGATGAATATATGGATTGCAATGTGATAATTGAGGAGGAGGAGGAGGAAGACCTTACTATTCAGACTGTAGATCAAGGAGCTGTTCTCAAAAACTGGATTGTTGCACCATCAAGGGCTCGTCGAGTTCCTGAGTAGCCTGGCAATTAGCACCACTTATTTTTTTTAAAGAAATCTTATGAGTATCTAAGACATTTTCAGTATTTTGTTTTAAAAGAATTTATCGAGTCATCGAGCCGTACTTATTTGATGTTTTCAAGATTTATTGCATTGTTATTTTTAGTATTTATTATTATTCTTTAACATTTTCTCTCTACAACATTATTATTACTTATCCCGATGAACCTACGACTGTGACATGTAATGAGACAATACAACATAAGGATAGTGATTAAGAGGATCTGGAAGAGGATATAATACCTGAGGAAATTGTCAGAGAAGTGGAAAAATTTGAAAACAAGCCTAAGTCTAATTTGGACTAGACTTAAATAGTTAATTTGGGAGATTCCAAAAAGTCAAGGAAACACGTGTAATCATTCATCTATCACCGTCAGAGAAGGAAGAATGCATCTGGTTCTTGAAGGAGTATGAGGATATTTTTGCATGGTCCTACGATGATATGACTGGTTTAAGCACATCCATAGCAGCTCATAAGCTACCTACCGATCCCATGTGTCCACCTGTAAAACAAAAACTCAGAAAATTCAAGCCAGATATGAGTTTGAAAATAAAAGAGGAAGTCACTAAGCAAATCAAAGCCAAGGTTCTCATAGTGGTTGAATATCCGGCCTGGTTAGCCAACATTGTGTCGGTTCCAAAGAAAGATGGGAAAGTCAGAGTGTGTTTGGACTACCGAGACTTAAACATCGTGAGTCCCAAAGATGATTTCCCGCTACCTAATATATACATACTGATCGACAACTGTGCAAAGCATGAACTCCAATCTTTTGTGGATTGTTTCGCGGGGTATCATCAGATCTGGATAGATGAAGAGGATGCCGAAAAGACAACCTTTATCACAACATGGGGAGTGTACTTCTATAAAATGATGTCGTTTGTCCTGAAAAATGCTGGAGCCACTTATATGAGAGCTATAACAACTATTTTCCATGATATGATACATAAGGAAATAGAGATGTATGTGGATGATGTCATCATCAAATCCAAATAAGGTACAAATCACATTGCGGATTTGAAGAAATTCTTTGATCGACTTCGAAGGTATAATCTGAAATTGAATCCCGCAAAGTTTGCCTTCGGAGTCCCTGCTAGAAAATTTTTAGGGTTCATTGTCAGCGTCCGAGGTATTGAGTTATACCCGTCAAAGGTCAAAACTATCCAGGACTTGCCACCTCTGAAGAACAAGAAAGATGTGATGAGTTTCTTAGGGTGTCTCAACTACACCAGCCGTTTCATAGCACAATCAGCTGTGATCTGTGAACTAATTTTCAAAATGTTGAATAAGGATGCCGCAGCAAGTCGGACTAAAGAATGTCAGAAAGGCTTCAACAAAATCAAGGAGTATTTATCCAAACCACCTGTTCTGGTCCCACCGGAACCAGGGAGACCTTTGCTGCTCTATTTATCCATACTAGATGGGGCTTTTAGTTGTGTTATGAGACAACACGATAAGATGGGAAGAATGGAGCAGGCCATATATTATCTGAGTAAGAAATTCACACCCTAAGAAGCACGATATTCTTTGCTTGAGCACACCTGATGCGCTTTGACATGGATAGCTCAAAAATTGAGGCACTATTTCTGTGCATACACCACATATCTCATATCAAGGATGGATCCGCTAAAATACATCATCCAGAAACCCATGCCAACGGGAAAGTTAGAAAAACGGCAGATATTGCTGAGTGAAATCAACATCATTTATGTAACTCAGAAGGCGGTCAAAGGACAAACGTTGGCAGATCATTTGTAGACGGAGAATATGAACCCTTGAAAACGTAGTTTCCTTATGAGGAAGTATCATTTGTAGGAGAAGATATCACTGAAGCATATGAGGGTTGGAGAATGTTATTCAATGGAGATGCAAACTTCAAAGGAGTGGGTATTGGAGCAGTCTTAGTATCAGAATCAGGCCAACACTATCCGGTATCTGCAAAACTCAGGTTTCCATGTACCAGCAATATGGCAGAATACGAGGCTTGTATCTTAGGACTCAGGTTAGCCATTGACATGAATGTTCAGGAATTGTTGGTGATTGGAGATTCCGACCTTTTGGTACATCAAGTTCTAGGAGAATGGGCTATAAAGAATACCAAAATATTGCCATATTTGTACTGTGTATAAGAGTTGATCAAGAGGTTCACGAAGATAGAATTCAAACATGTTCCGAGAGTCCAAAATGAGTTTGCAAACGCATTAGCCAATTTACCTTCCATGATACAACACCCAGACAAGAATTTCATCGATCCTATCCCAATAGGAATTCATAAGAAGCCAGTTTATTGTGCTCATGTTGAAGAAGAAAGTGATGGAAATCCATGGTGAAAGGGATGGAAATCCATGGTTCCACGATATCAAAGAATATTTGGCAAAAGAAGAGTACCCGGAGCATGCAAATCATACTCAGAAATGCACACTCTGAAGATTATCCAACCACTTCTTTCAAAGAGGAGGAATTCTGTACAGAAGGACTCCAGACCTAGGATTATTACGGTGTGTCGATGCCAAGGAAGAATCCATATTGCTCGAGGAAATACATGCAGGAACTTGCGGACCGCACATGAACGGCTTTGTCTTAGCCAAGAAAATATTAAAAGCTGGATATTTCTGGATGACTATGGAAACAGACTGTGTCAAGTATGTCCAGAAGTGTCATAAATGCCAGGTACATGTGATATGATACGAGTGCCACCCAATGAACTCAATGCAACAAGTGCACCCTGGCCTTTCTCCGCTTAGGGGATGGATGTCATCGGTCCAATAGAACCCGCCGCTTCAAATGAGCATAGGTTCATTATTGTGGCCATAGACTATTTCACCAAATGGGTCAAAGCCACATCTTACAAGGCTGCAGCTAAAAAGGTCGTTGTAGATTTTGTTCGGGATCACATTGTTTGTCGATTTGGGGTTCCAGAATCAATCATCACCGACAACACTGCCAGCCTTAACAGTGATCTGATGAAGGCCATGTGTGAGACCTTCAAGATCAAGCGTAAGAATTCCACATCATACAGGCCGCAAATGAATGGAGCTGTAGAAACCGCCAACAAGAACATCAAGAAGATATTGAGGAAAATGGTATATAATTACAAATAATGGCATGAGAAGCTACAATTTTCTTTGCTTGGATATCGTACCATGGTTCGCACCCAACTGGGGAAACTCCCTATTTATTGGTCTACGGTACAGAAGCAGTTATTCTTGCCGAAGTAGAAATCCCTTCGCTAAGAATAATACAAGAAGCTGAGCTCATCGATGTAGAATAGGTATAGAGTCGCTATGAACAACTGACTCTAATTGATGGAAAGAGAATGAATGTGGTATGTCACGGTTCACTCTACCAGAACAGAATGTCCAGAGCGTTCAACAAAAAAGTCAGGCCTAGGAAATTCATACTGGGGCAGTTGGTGCTAAAGCGGATATTCCCGCATCAGGATAAAGCCAAAGGGAAGTTTTCACCCAATTGGAAAGGTTCCTAAATGGTTCACCGAGTACTAATAGGAGGATCACTCATACCTGCAGAAATGGATGGAGAGATTTGGCCAAAACCTATCAACTCAGACGCAGTCAAGAGATAATATGTTTAGGATTGTTTACATTCCTTTATTTGATATAACCGAATTTCGCTTGACCTGATTCCCGTTTAAGAGAGGATACGTAGGCATCCCTGTGGATTCGGTCACATATTAATAAAATCTTCATTCTCTGCCATGATCAGAAACTGGGAAACAGTCAAAGAGTTGCATTTAAACTGGGGCAGAATTTTGAGGAAGACCCTCAAAATTCTAAAGCAAGGAGGTCGCAATGTCTCTAAAATATGTCACAGTCATCGGTTCATCTAAATTACTTGATATTGTATACTACTATATTTTTAATAACTAAATTCATCAAATGCACGCATATTTTCAAAATATTTCTATAACAGCCAGATGTTACCCAGGGTAACTCAAACATGATCTCAAGGCAGGATCAAGGATAAAACAGGAAGACAAAGCGCGAACCAACCTTCCCCCACAGAACTTACAATTTTTCTTTGGATGCAGGCTCAATAAGATAACGATATCAGCAGATACATCAAGTCACTACCTTCAAGACAACAAATTATCTAGCACAAGCATCTCCAACTAAGAAATTCTTTACTTTCTCACCCTCACTCATTGTTTTCTTGCATAAGGCTAAGCATTGCCTTTCCTGCATGAGACTAAACATTGTATCCTCTTTGCATGAGGGTAAGCATTGACTCCCTAATTGCATAAGGCTATACACTGTCTTTCCTGCATGACATTAAGCATTGTCTCCTCTTTGCATGAGGCTAAGCATTGGCTCCCTAATTGCATAAGGTTAAGCACTGCCTTTCCTGCATGAGACTAAGCATTGTCTCCTCTTTGCATGAGGATATGCATTGCCTCCCTACTTGCATAAGGCTAAGCACTCCTTTTCCTGCATGAGGCTAATCATTGTCTCCTCTTTGCATGAGGCTAAGAATTGCCTCCATAATTGCATAAGGCTAAGCACTGCCTTTCCTACATGAGACCAAGCATTATCTCCTCTTTGCATGAGGCTAAGCATTGCCTCCCTAATTGCATAAAGCTAAGCACTTCCTTTCCTACATGAGACCAAGCATTGTATTCTATTTTCATGAGGCTAAGCATTTCTTCCCTAATTGGATAAGGCTAAGCACTGTCTTTCCTGCATGAGACTAAGCATTGTCTCCTGTTTGTATGAGGCTAATCATTGCCTCCCCAATTGTATAAGGCTAAGCACTGCATTTTCCTGCATGAGACTAAGCATTGTCTCCCTCTTTGCATGAGGCTAAGCCATGCCTCCTTTCTTGCATAAGGCTAAGCACAACCCTTTCCCCAAGATTAAATACTATCTCCATTATGCTATCTAAGACTTGGCACTATCCTTTATTCACCTGGGGCTAAGCACTGCTTCATCTTATACAAGACTAAGCCTTGTCTTGTCTCATTTCGCATATGACTAAGCATCATATCTTTGCTTTTCATGGGCGGAAACATCGCCATTTTGTCCAAAGGCGTCATAGTCTGAAGGCATCATCCTCATATCCGGAAGACACCATTCCATGGCCTGAGGATCTTCAAAGGCATCATAATCCAGAGGCACCATCCTCATGGACCGAGAATATCATTTCATGGCCTGCGAATCCCTTGTCACACGATTCATGGCCCAGGACATCATAGTCTAAGGACATTATCCTCACTGTCCAAAGACATCTTTCATGGTCCAAAGGGAGTTTGCATCATGTTTAAATTCTTGCAATAATCTATATATACTTGCATGCACCATTCTTTAATTTTTGCAGGTAATCCAGGAAGTAACCGTTCTTCAAACGGGAGCAACCTTCACTCCAATTTCCGTTCATAACGTTCACATCCTGCAATTGTTTCAACGTAACTAACCACCATCAATTACCCGCCTTTTCTCTTTCACTGTTCGGATACTCGATCCATGATACATCCGCAACGTTCCAGATTCACATTCATGATTTCACATAAATTCATCTGATACTGTCCTACCCAAAAGAACCCTTTCCGAAACATACGATCATTCCTATAACAATTTCGTTGGTTTCGCTCACCGTTTGATCCAGAACTACACACGATCTGATTCCCGTAACACCAGGGATATGTAGGCAACTTAGGAACCACGGTTCGGCCCCCATTTTTTTAAATTACATTACCCCTCATTTAATTCGACCAAAATTAGTCATCATTTTTCTTTACCCGACAACCCTTTTATCATTCCCGGGTAAAGAGGGGTAATTGTTGATACCCAATTTTTCTCTCATATTTTTTAAATAAGTATAAATACTTTTAAAATATCATTTTTCATCATTATCTAATTTAGAAGATTTATGCAAGTATTTTCCATAATGTTTCATAATTTAAAACATCAAAATCAATTTTTCTTGCATTTAAATTGTTCAAATATTTATTAATTATCCTTTAAATTATTTGTGATGAATCAATCAACCAATTTATTATTTTTACACCTATATATATGTTTCATAATATTTTAAATTCATTTCATATAATTATGTTTGTATTTTTTAAGCTATTTACATAATTTTGCAATAATAGCCTATATTTTATGCATAACTGCATTTTATTGTATTATTTGTGCTAAATAGAATTTTTTATATTTTTATAATGCCAAGCTAGAATTCTAAATCCTTTTTACTGCATATTAATCTCTTTTATGAAATTATTTTTAAAATAATTTTGCATATTTAATTTATAGCCTAATACAAGGCTATTTCCGGACCAAAATCAGGCCCAAACCTTTGGCCCACTCCACTTTACTCTTTAGGAGCCCAACCAAACGACCCCTTTAAAAATCCGGTCGCGACCCATTGCATTTAACCCGCTCCATTTATTATTCAATCATGGTCGTTGATCTTCAATGATCAACGGCCCATAATAAATCCACATCTCTCCTTATATCCCCAAGCCCAAACCCTAAAGACCCATTCCCAATTTCCGTCGCCCCTAAATCCTCTCCTCTCTTCTTTTCTAAGAAATCCTAGCCGACTTTTCCCTTAATCCCTCTCCTAATCCCACTGATAATGGGATTCGACCATTATTTTCTTACCATGTGTGGAATCTTTTAGTACTGGTTGTTCGTTTGTGGTGTTACTTAGGTGCTTGCCTAAGTTTGACAAGCAAGATCTCTTGAGATTGAACCGAAGTAGTTCAAATCTTTGATTTTGAGAATTATTGAGTCTATATACACTCAATACCATTCCATGTGAGTCCGATTTCAGTGAGATCTCTGTTGATTTACACTTTTCCTTTTAAACTAGGGTTTACCCGTTCGTTTTTCTCCTAAATTGATTTTTGAACTGATTTTGCATGCCTTCTTTCCTTATTATATGTTTGATGTATTTTGTTTCCTTTTTTGTTCATTCAATTTTTACTGCTATAAAAACCCCTTCCTATTCCCGTTGTAGGGCAGATCTTGAATCGACATATTTTCACTAAAAATTGGGGCTTTATTCTGCTATTCTCTTGTTCTGTATTCTTTTTTGGCCGACTGAAAGCCAAGGCCACTAAGACTCTGTTATTCAACCTTATCTTGGTGCGAGCATTGCCCCGAGTTCTTTCGAAGCTCCTGGGAACTTCGACACATTGAGATTCTAGGTTCTTGTGGAATTTTTGCTCTTTATTATTATTTGTTTAACTGGTAAGTTACAAGACTTCTGCAATTTCATTCTTATGTGTCTATGATTCGCGTATGTTCTCACTTTTGAAAGTCATAGCTTAATATGTTTCTGGACTGCCCTTGTGTGCACTTCTACTAGCTTTACCTCAGTTTTAGGTATCTTTAGCATTTAATTTCACATAATGTGGCAACTCTGAAACATGCTTATTCCTAATTTGAGTAATTTAGATTCTCTTAAGTCTTCTTAGCCAATGTGTTCTGAGCTGCTTCTCTTTGTGACCTTTACATTTGTTAGAATCTCTTTAGTGTTTAATTCTGCTCAAAACTGTCAATTCTGTTATTTGAATATCCGCCATTTGTACTTTCTTTAGTTAATTAGTCTATTATGTCAAAAACCTGAATGTTTACATTTACTATCTGACATGAGTTTATTCTATTCTGAATCTCTGTAATGGTAATCTTGCATATTTATTATGTGTTAGGATCTTTTCTATCAACCATGATTATCCCTGTTAATATTCCCCTTCAGCATGTTTTTGGCTCACTTGAGTCACCAGTAATTGTCATAATCTGTGCTGCCCTATCATGTTTAATGCAGTTATGTTGTCTAATGTGAAGTTAACATGGATATATTATGACACTAGGATATATACTTAGCACACTTTGAACCTTTAGGTTTTCATTAGTTTGGTATTGGGCATCTGTGCATTATAATCTTTGTCAATCCTGCAAACTTGTTCTTCCCCTAACTGTGCCAATATGTGACTGCATATGTGCTAAGTGTTGAACCTGCTTCTAAATCTTTACTAAGCTTGCTTTTAAATCATGTGACATGTTCGATTATCTGCTCTACTTGGCCATGTCTGTTTTAAGTTATAAGTGTATCCCTCAATTCCTGTCTCTCAACCTTGGTCCACTCTCCTTCACTTGTTATCTATGCTCTCTTAAATTTCTCATTCTTAGCCGGCTGAAATCCAAAGCTACCTTGGCTTTACTACTGACCTCCCTAGTGTGAGCACTGCTCGAGGTCCATTTAAGGCCCTGGTGAACTCTGACACACTAGTATTGGGGTGTTAGTAAAGTGGGGAATGGGTAGATTTCTAATATTTGCATACCAAATGGGTAGATAATATGCCTATAGGACTCAGTGATTTACTTGTTAAACACTATAGGAATCATGTCATTAGGGGAAGCACACACACGCACTGTCTTCTAGCAAACATGAATTCAAAATGCTACAATTATGCTTACTGCTACGTGCTACTAGAAAATCTGCCTACAGGAATAAATGTCATTGATTTCAATTCGCATCAGCATTCACTAGAAATCATGACTACAGTATCTGACTATTTCGTTTGCCACTGTCACCTAGAAAATATGCCTATAGGACTCAGTGATTTACTTGTTAAACACTATAGGAATCATGTCATTAGGGGAAGCACACACACGCACTGTCTTCTAGCAAACATGAATTCAAAATGCTACAATTATGCTTACTGCTACGTGCTACTAGAAAATCTGCCTACAGGAATAAATGTCATTGATTTCAATTCGCATCAGCATTCACTAGAAATCATGACTACAGTATCTGACTATTTCGTTTGCCACTGTCACCTAGAAAATATGCCTATAGGATTAAGTTATGATGATAAAAGCAGCTCTAAGTGCTGAATATTAGAGATCCTTCCTATAGGATATAATTTGTTAATGTTAAATCGCTCAAACACTGTTTCACGTATGCTATTGTTAGAAAACATGAATAATTCTGGGCTTTCCTCCAATAGATTTCAGTTTCACTTAGTGATTCAAACATAGACACAACATCTATAGGTTAAATAACTGGAAATCTGCAATCTCAAATCAGCACCTAGCCTTTGAAACCGCTTGTATGTTTTAATGAATTGTCACATAGAAATTGTCTATAGCGCTTAAGGTTCTTACTTCTGAAATGGACTAACATGAAAACCTATTTTGCATGCATTTGTTGCTTAAGTGTGGAGGCTAACTTGAGCCCTTAACTGCCATATTTGAAGTCCAATATATGTTTTGTATGTTGCCTAGTTTTGACATTTTTTAGCAACCTAGATAAGGGCTAGAACTACTTAAATAGAGGTCCAAAGCCTCATGGACCATAGGCGTGAGACGGGTAGTGCACGCATAGGGCACGATCTAGAATTGAATTAGAACGCTTTTAGGTAAACAACGTTAACCTAGTAATCGGGTAGCAGGAGATGATAGTTTGTGCCCGCTGAATAATATGAGTAACTCCCTACCATAAGGGAGTTGCGAAATATTATTTATATTGCACGGGGTGATCCTTTAGGCTAAAAGTCTTAGCCCCCCCCCCCTTCCTTTCTATGTCTACTGTTAGAATTGGAATAGTTGTATCTATGTATTCGTATTAAGACTTTTGTAATAAAATTCTTTGGCCTTTATATTCCCTTTACTTATTTGATCACTTAGCCTAATCCACACAATTTTAAGTTCGGTCGGGACCCACAGTTGTGGACCTCGAAGAGTGCCTAACGCCTTCTCTTTGAGCTAATTTGAGCCCTTACCCAATTTGTGGTGGCGTCGACTAGTTGAACAGAGTTATTTTCACAATAGGTTCCCTAACGCACCTTAAACCCGTTAGTGGTGACTCTTCTCTTTTAACACCCATTTAAAAGAGTTTTCACATGTCGAAACCCGGTTTCACGAGAAAAAGGGGCACGACAGCACTTCAGGTATGGAACAATTTCTTGGCTCATGTCTTGTGTCTTGGGCCACTAAAAAGTAAAATTTTGTGGCCTTATCTATAGTTGAAGCTGAGTATGTTGTTGCTGCCTCATGTTGTGCTCAACTGTTGTGGATCAAACTGCAACTAATGGACTTTGGGATTGATGTAGGTTGTGTACCCATATTTTTTGATAACACTAGTGCAATTACTATGACCAAGAACCTGGTTCATCACAAAAGGACTAAACACATAGATGTGAGGCATCACTTTTTAAGGGACAACTGTGAAAAGGATTTGATTACTGTGGAGTTTTGTGCTACTGACAAGCAAATAACTGACATCTTCACAAAAACTCTAAGTAGAGATCACTTTGAAAGGAACAAGTTAGAATTAGGGATGATTAAGATAACCTAAAAGGACCAGTTCAAATTCACAATCGAAAAAAAAATGAAAAAAAAAAATTGGTTAGAAAATATGTAAATGTTTTACATAATTAGATTAGATTTTTCTCTGTCCCATACTTTCATAAGTATACTCTTGTTCCATGTGATAAAATAAATCATTAATCTCTAATGATATTATTTCTACTTTCTTGGAAAGTTCAGACTTACACAAGAGATTTCTCAGTGAAGAACCTGGTTCATCAACATTACTTGGCACGTATTCTCCACTCTGCATAATTTGAAATAATTATATTTGGATCATGATTAAGAGGAGAGTCCCATTTAACCCTGAATCCTTTTGAACTTATCCGTTATGAAATGAACCTGTTTCGTTCAAAAAGGATTCCAAACCGCATTAAGTACCTGGATTCTCGGGACACTCTTCAAAGTTTTTTCAAACTGGCTTGCAGTTTGATTAGACTTCTAAAAAGGATTTTGTTACTCAATTGAAATCCTTTACTTTATATTGATTAGGCTTTACTTATTTCTTCAATTCTAAATCTTCAAGCAGTCAAAATTCTCTCTAACTTCTCTCATCTTCCAAACACACATGAACTAATTTTCTGAAACTCCCAAACATGAAATGGCAAACCCTTCTGAAAATCCCTCATTAGTCACCACTACCCAAGGAAATCACACCCACACCATATATCACACCCACAACCACACCTCAGTCTAAGAAAGGAAGATTTAAGATAATTGCTCGCAAGACTGTGGCTGGGAGTGCATTATCGAAGAAATTAGATGAACAATTGAAAGAAAGCCAGGCCTAGGAACCCCAGAAATTTGAATAATAATTCAAGTCTTCTACTGAGGGGGAAGAAACTGTTTCTTATGAAACAAAACAGATAACTTCTGGCCCAAATATTACGACTGAAATCATCCCTGAGGTCGCTGAATACTTGGAGAATAGGTTCATTCTGGTGGGAATTATGGCTGGGGTTGAGTCTACTAAGTCTGGGAAAATAGGTCGTAAAGACAAAAGGAGAAAAGAAAAGGAGAGTGAGGGTGTTCAAGGTATTTTAAGAGGTATGGGAAAAGGAGTGGCTGAAGGTTCACCCACTCCTGCTAGTCTGATTGAAGAAACAAGAGCAATGGTAGTTTGTATTGAGGAATCTGATGGAGAAGAACAAAATGTAAAAGAAAAAAGGGGGAAGTGGGTCTAGAGAAGCTGCTGAGGGGATGGTTCAATTAGGGAAAGACGATCAAGAACCTGTTCCATCAGACCAAGAAACTCTTGCAGACCTACTGAAGAAGGTGATTGATGTTTGGCTATAATTGTATATTTTTAATTCATTATTTACCTTATATTTTGGTGCTTTAATGTTAAATTGCACTATATTTGTGAATTTATTTTATTTGTTACTACAAGAATGGTTCGTCATTATTTGATGACGGAAAATATTATGACGTATTTTTGTGTAATGATTAAAGACAAATCAAAAGAAGACAAAAGAAAAATTGAAAAGGAAGAGAAAAGAAATGGAAAAGTTAGGCCGCAATCAAAGTTCTAGTCTTCCAGGCGACGCGAGACTCATTCCTCGTGTTTTGCCTCGCGATGTGAGGGTTGCAGCGAGGTTCACCGCGTGTTTTTCCTTGTGAGGCGCAGTCTGTCGCGAGAGTGTTCTGGGTTTTAAAGCCTATTTTGCCTCCTTTTTGTTTTTGGACTTGGTTATTTCGTCTAGGCCTTTTCCCTACACATATAAACAGTCATTAAACACCATTTTTAGAGGAGTTTCTTAGACCGGAGGCAAGAACATCACGTGGAACAACTTTTGGAGGAGAAAATTATTGAGTTCTTCATTCCTTCATCTTTTCTTTGTAATTTTTTTATGCAAGATACTTGGAAAATTGTTACTATGAACATGAGTGTCTAAGCACTCTAGTTTCTAGGGTTGTTGTTGACATGATTATTAACGTTTATTAATCACATCTTCGTTAATTCGGATTATCATCTTGTGGTTGTTTCTTTAATTCTAATTTTAACTTGTGAATTGTTGTAGCTACTAATTCACCCTATCTATCTTTGCTATGCTTGGGAAAGCCGTGTTTAGATTAGAGTAGAATTAGAGAGATCTTGTTTCTGAACCTGTGGATCGGGGCAAAATTTCGCGGTTAGGATAGGAATATACGTAATAGTCTTGCTTAATTGAATATCGTATTATATTTGTTCATGATAGATTAAATACCATAAGAATATAGGATTGATATATTGTGGACAGGCGAGTAGTCTTGTGGGAGCATGCTACTCATATAAACGATCCAGTTAATTAGCAATCATAGATAATCTAGATTAACAAATGTGATTATTGAACTTAATAGGATTGATAAACCAATCACAACCTTGGAATTTTCATCCCCTCTGAATTAAAATCTCATCATACACATTTTCATTCTTGATAAGTTAGTTGTTACTTGTTTAATTTCCATAGTAAACTTTTGATTATCTTGGACGATTAGTTGATTTTAATTTGCTTAGTTAACGATTGATCTAAGTCTCTGTGGGTTTGGCATCCGACTTTCGAGTCACTTTATTACTTGACGGCCACGTATACTTGCGTGTACTTGGGGAACCAACAAGTTTTTGGCGCCATTGTCGGGGACTTAGTTATTGATTGTTATTTAAGTTAAGCTTTTATTCATTATTTGTTCAAGTTTTAATTTTTAGTTTGCTTTATTTGTGATAACGCATGATCTTCTTTTGAATATGGAGGAGTAGAAGCGCAAACAATATCCTTTCTCTTGATCCTGAGATTGATAGAACACTTCATAGAGTGAGGAGGGAATTCGAAGCTAGAACTAGAATTGAAAGAGAGTTGGACATCGTAGTTCAACCAAAGCCAATAGATATGGCAGGTAATGAAGAGCGTCTGGTGATAGAAGCTGCAAAGCCCAATCTGTCTAATATGACTCAGGCGATTGAGAAGCCTGATATCACGGGTCACTTTGAACTCAAACAGTACATGGTACATCTAATTCAATCCACAGGGCAATATGTGGGTCTATCTCATGAAGACCCACAGAGGCACATTCAGAACTGCCTGGAAATTACAGACACTTACAATTATCCGAACATTTTCAAGGACTATGTCAGGCTGACACTGTTTCCCTTTTCACTGTTGAGGGAATCTAAGGAATAGTTGCAAAAGGAGCCCGCGAACTCAATCCACAATTGGAATGATATAGCAAAGAAATTCTTAATCAAGTTTTTTCCCACTAAGAAGAAAAAGTCGCTGAGGATCCAGATTCTTGAGTTTTAACAATGAGATGGTGAGACTCTTCGACAAGCTTGGGAAAGATACAAGAAGCTACTCAGAGACTACCCACACCATTGTCAGACTGATGAGGTGTTGGGTCACACTTTCATTGATGGGTTGGACGAGGCATCAAAGATGAATCTTGACTCAGCATGTGGGGTTAGTTGCATGGAAAGACCGTATAGTGAAATCCAGATCCTGCTAAACAATTTCACTGCTAATGATAATAATTGGCAAGGAGATTAGAACCTCAAAAAGCACTTGAACAAAAGGCAGCAGGTGTGATCGAGCTTGATGATTTCTCAGCTATGAGGGCAGATATAGTGAAATTAGCAAATCAGATAAATAAAATGACAATGCACCAAGCACAACAGATGCAGCATGTGCAACAAATGTCTAATTGCTACGAGTTGTGTGATGAAGATCACACAAGTGACATATGCCCCGTGAATCCTGAATCCTGAATCCATCTACTACGTCGGGAAACAAGCTAGAGGTCCAATGAATCAAAATGCTCAATATGGTAACATATACAATCTGAACTGGAGGAATCATCCTAACTTCTCTTGGGGTGGAAATCAGAATATTAGACCTCAAGCGAATTACAATCATCCACCTCAACCTCCATAGCAAGCAGATGAGAGTTTGACTGACATGATATAAAAAGCTCTTGATAGACAATCAGAAAGTTATGGTTGAGAATCAACAATTACGCATAGAGTTCAGAAATCTAGAGAGGCAATTTGGGCAAATGGCTAACAATCAGAATATTAGACCTGCTGGTGCTCTCTCGAGTGATACTGAGCCTAATCCTAAAGCTCAAGTCAATGCGGTTACCTTTAGAAATGGAAGAGTATTAGAAGAAGTTCTAGAAAAAAAGAAGTATACAGCTAGTCCTAAAGGAGAATTAGTTCCTAATCTAGTTGAGGAGAATGAGAAAGAGAACAAAGAATCAGAGCCATTAATTGTGACAACGCCACCACCTCCGTTTCCACAAAGACTGCAAAAGAAAAAAAAATGACGCTAATTACAAGAAACTCTTAGACATTTTGAGCCAAGTGCGTGTGAATTTGCCTTTGGTGGAAATTTTGCAGGAAGCGCCTAAGTATGCAAGGTATCTCAGAGATATTGTGGCAAACAAGTGAAGACATACAAAATTTGAAACCGTTGCACTTACTGAAGAGTGCAATGCTAGAGTTCAGAGTAAACTTCCTTCTAAGTTGAAGGATCCTGGATGTTTCACAATTCCTCTGTCTCTCTGAAAATAGAAGTTGGTTGAGCCCTGTGTGATTTAGGGGCTAGTATAAATTTGATGCCATCCTCATTGTTCAAGCAACTCGGATTGGGGGTGCTTAGACCTACTACAATCGCTTTACAGTTGGCAGATAGGTCACTAGTTATGCCAATAGGAATTATTGAGGATGTGTTAGTTGGAGTGGGAAAGTTTATTCTTCCTGCTAATTTTATTTTTCTTGATTACGAGGCAGATGAGGAAGTACCCATTATTTTGGGGCGATCATTCTTGGCTATTGGTGGAGCGATATTGATGTTAGGGAAGGGAAGTTGAAGATGAGAGTTGACGATGAGGAAATCACTTTTAATGTGTACAAGGCACTTAAGCTCCCTAATTATTATGAGGACTTGTGCATGATTACTATGGTAGAACTGAAGGTGACAGAGCAGAGTCCTTATGTGAATTGTAGTGATTCGGATGGGACAACTGAGTTGGAGGAGCTGGTGTTGCAAGCTGAGTGTGTAAGGATGGTTGAGAAAAGAGCTATAGATGAAAGAGGAGAACTTCTGAGAGCATGTAAAAAGGCTAGACTTAATGGGAGAAAGAAAAAGAGAAAGCACCCAGCCTGAGCAGAGTAGGAGTGTTGTGCCGCGACGTTAAATCAGGGGCTTGTTGGGAGGCAACCCATCTTTACTGCTTTCTTTTATTTTTATTTTTATCTTATTATTGTTGTATTGTTTGTTTTGTTTTATAGGATTATAAGCATAGGAGGCAAAGCCATTGGAAGAGTGCAAAAGAAAGTTATATGGTGAGAACTAAGTGTGGGTGCCCACGCAAAGAACCATGCCTGGAGGAAGTCTGAGTACCCCATGAGCCGCTATTGTTTCGGCCTTTGGCCTTTCAGGGAGTTTCTTCTCCACCCTTGTTATTATTTCGCTTTATTTATGCATTGGGGACACTGCACTCTTTTAAGTGTGGGGTGAGAGAATTTCTCTAGATAATTAGTAGTAGTATATTAGAAAAATGTTAACTTCTTATTTTTGTTTTCGTAATTGTGTAGTATTTTAGTATTTACTAAGAAAAAAAGTAGAAAAATTGGACTTTTTCCGACGATGGATCTCCGAGACAGTTTCTTGAGGGATTTAACTCTAAAAAAAGGACAAAAAGATTTTATTTGTAGGTAGTCTAGTAATTCCCCCTTGATTTTTCTTCGTGCAGCGATTCTTTTCCAAGGGTTTTGTTTGAAGCGGGTGTAGTTAATTTTTTTTTTTTTGTAGGATTAGGAGACATTGTGAGATGAATTGAATTGAAGCAATAGCTCTTTACTTTGTTATTCCTTGAGAATAGTGAGTACTTTGGTTGTGACGCTTAGGCTCAGTTTTTGACTTTTGTATAAGTACATTAAATTGTATAGTCTTAACTTTTCTTAACTGCTTTGACTAGAGTGTCTTGATGAGTCTGATCCTAAGTGAGTAATGTGCCATGTGTGTGTGAGATTTGTATTTTATTTTGTGCATTGAATTTGATGTCTACAACTTGCCCCGTGTGTTTGCAAAGCAAAATAGTAGTTTTGTTTAGTCTTGGAAGTGATATAGGCGTTTCTTTGTTGATCCAGATATATATAGTTTACCTGCCTAATTATTATGTAACGTAATTAACCCCTTTGAGCCTGTAATCATGTTTCCTTGGCAACCAAATTACAAGCCTTACCCATTTGTTTGAATTAACCATCTATTTGAACCTTTTCACCTCTCATGAGCACTTGAATTGTTATGAAATTTGTAAAAGTTGAAGTGTGGGGTGGTTTGTTTGGATTTTGATTGAAACTAATGAAATAAGGAGAAAGGTACACTGTTTTGAAAAAGTACGAACCACGTGAATTGAAAACAAATAGTTGTGTTACTGTGAAAAATTTTCCTTGGCAGTGGTGATTCTTGATGTAATTGGGCTTAAAGAAGTATGGAGTTAATATACATTGATGTGAGGGTGGAGTTATGGTTTGACATAAGTATGGGGTTTGAATCTTAAAGTATATGGACCTGGTCTTTCAAGATGAAGATGAGTCATAAGAAGTAGAGGTTGTGACTCCAAAGTCAAAGAGAGGCAGGACTTCCACAAAGAAGTATGTTACAAAAGCTAATAGTGGAGCCATCTTCTTTGGCTAAAAGGACCAGGCCTGCACTGAAATCAAGAAAAGTGAAATAGTGGAGGAAGAGGAAGTGAGTGGACAAGAAGAAGAAGAATCTGATGCTGAGAAAGACAAGATTGTTAAGATTGGTAAGAGAACCATCTTGAAAGGTAGACTCCTCAGGAACTTGGAGGAGGAAGGTATGGTATTGTTGCTGGAGAAGTTACAATTGCAAGGATGGAAGGAAATGGTCCTTCAGATGGATGGGAAGCTGGCCAGAACTGTGATTATGGAGTTAATGGCTAATTGTGAAATCAAGGGTGGTAGGGTCACCAGTGTGGTAAAAGGGGTGACATTGAGCTTTGATGCTAAAGAACTGGGAGAGATCTTGGGTGTACCTACTGAAGGGTACAATAATTATAAGAAGCTTAAATGGCCAAGTATAGAGAATCTCCCTACTGCTCTTGCCATTACAAGAAAGTTTGGTGACAATGATGAAGCGCTTGAGCCCAAGGATATCTACAAAAGTGAGATGAAGCCACCCCAATAAGTGATGTTCGAGTTTGTGAACAAACTAGTACTGCCTAGGACGGAAAGGAGAAACATTGCTACATCTATGGACCTGGTTCTTATGGAATGTTTGAATAGTGGGAGGCAAATCAATTGGCCTGGATTCATCATCCAGCTTCTTGACAGGGTTCTGAATGGCACCAAAACTCACGCCATACCCTATGGTTTTATTTTCATGGTTGTACTTGCACACTTCAAGGTACCCTTTAAGAAATGGGAGGTTGGTACAAGAAAAAAGATCATTTTGGGATAAACACTCTAACTTCTTGTGACTATGAGGTCCAAACCACTCCCAAAGAACCTGATTCATCCAAAAAGGTACCAGTGAATAGTAAAGTGCGAGCCTTGGTGCAATAAAGTGGGATTAAGGAAGCTGAAATAGATAGGCTGAAGAAGAGGTTGGCAGAAGTAGAGACTGAGGGAGAAGCTCTCAGAGCTGAGCTGGCAAAAGAAAAGGAGAAGAATGATGACATTCTTTAGGATATGTTGAAACTGCTTCAAGCCGAAACCCAAGAACCTTGTCCTTCCCAGTCTTAAGCCTTCCTAGCCCAGTGTAGATCAACCAGTGACCCAGTTTGGGATTTTGCTTTTTTCTTTTGCTCATGATCCAGTGTCTTTATTTCTTCTTATGCTTTGTGGTAGGATCTTATCAATCAATAAAATTCACTACTTTTTTCTCTAATTGTTTGTTGATATTTCTTAGATAGATAATATCCTTAGATTGATAAATGATTATTGAATCCATGATTACATTTGAAGTAGCCCCAATGGTCATGAGTAATTTTCTATTAAAATCTGGTTATCTAACATGGTTATGAACCTTTTCAATGAGTCCAAAAGGGGAAAAATATGTTGTGTTTTTACTTTGGACTGTGATATTTATATCCTAATGAACCTGGTCCTTGATGATTAGCGATTATAATATGGGAAATGTTCTAACATTGTGTTGATGTTGAGCTGAGTTGACACAGTGCTTATGCTTATGAAAAGCACAGTGTTTTTCATCATCAAAAAGGGGGAATTTTTTGGCCCAAGTGAAGTTTGTTTTGAAGATTGACAAAGGAACTCAGGCATGAACCAGGCACATCCCCTGTGTACATCAGACATGGGCAGATTCGAGCATAAGGGATGCACGACAAGGAGATAAGCTTAACTTGTTATATCTGATATCTCCTGATCGAAAAGGTTGCATAATTGATAAGGAGAAGGACTCCTTACTCAAAGAGAACATTATCCAAGATAAGGGAGGATTTAGAAGTCGAGGATAACTAGAACTCTTCCACCAATGAAGAGTGGAATTAGAAATCTAGTTATTTCTTAATCTACTAACTCTATATATTGCAGGATGTTCTCATTTTATAGGTACGCACAAAAGTTGAAGTTAAACATGAGTTGAGATAAACATAGCAAGTCATTTTGCAAGAAATTCTTGTGTGATTGAAGTGTGCGAACCTGAAGCTACATGAACCAGATAGAAGAACCAGTTTCAAGTGTCTGTCTTTTATTCTAGTTTCATTGTAGTAGATGGTTTTAAAATTGTACCTTTCAGCTTTATCTAGAAACAATTATAATAGGTACTCTGAGTATTCAAGTTAGAGTTAACTTAAAGTTGTCGCAACAGTTAGAGGCTGGTTGCCACAACGGGATTAGAGGTAATCCTTAGGTTTACAAAGAGTTTTGTAAATGTTGTTTTCGCTCAGTGATTTAGTGAAGTGTTGGGGAAAATCCTACTGAGTAGTAGGGCGTGTTTTTTCCCCTTTTGAGCTAGGTGTTTTTCATGTAAAAATACTTGTGTTCTTTACTTTCCACATTTACTATTTCAGCAACATTAGGTTTAGGAATACTTAGGCCTCATTTGTTTCACTTAATGGAGGTCTGAATCTTAATCATTCAGATCTCAGACATTAAGTGCTTTTTTTTTTAACGTCTGAATCATTATCATTCAGATATTAATCATTAAGTGCATTTTTTTTACTTCACAACCACTTAATGAGTCTGGATAGGTCTGTATAATTAAAATCTATAACAAAGACTTAAGTTCATTAAGATGCCATCATCTACATTCATTACTAATTACCGCTACTACCGACCATTATCAACCACCACCACTAATATTTCCCAAACTCACACCACAATTAGGTAGTGAGGAGGTCGATGCAATAATAAAACCCAACGTAGGTCGGGATCGAATCCACAGGGATTTGGAATATGGATTAGGTATATATTTAGTTTAATCGTATGATTTGTCCTAAGTTACTCTTCCACATTCTTGTTTGTTGTTATACTTCTACTTTGATCTGTTGTTTGCAATTAGAAAACTAAGAGACAATATTTTTGGTTTCGAGTTGTTTTTCCTATGATAAAAGGATCTAGGGTCGTGACTTCCACCTAGGTGGTTACCTAATGGTTTGTAAACTCTAGGGAAAGTTTGATTGGTCGGGGTTGTAATATAGCAATCACACTCGAATACTCACTCTATACCTCTCGGTTGTTTGATTGATTTTGCCCAAATTTGGCTTTTTCAAGTCTAAATTGGTATTGCATAAAACAAGTGATAAATGCTCAAGTAGGGTCTCACTATCTCTAGGTTCAACCCTTTAATAGGGTTTATCAATTTCTTGAGTTCACCCCAATTTCTTGTTACCCAAATTTTCCTAGACTTAGTCTCTCTTTCTCAAGTAAAGACTAAGTCGATTAGGCAGGAATCAACATTTACAACCATTAATTCTTAAATTCAAGCAATAACTAGACTAAATATCACTAACCCAATCACAAACAAGATCTAAATCAAACACCCATTAAGTACCCACACTAGGGTTGGGTCACAACCCTAGCTAGAAATTTAGCTACTCATGGAAAATGTAGAAATTAAAGAAGAAATTAGGATAGAATCCATAATAGATGAATATAGGATGAAAATCTAATGTTTGGATGTTAATCTAGTACAAAATTACTAAAAGCACTAAAGAAAACGGCTAAGGTGCTCTCCCCAAAACAAAACCTTACCTAAAAATGGCAAAAAGTTCTATTTATACTAAGCTGAAAATAGCTGACAAAAATGCCCCTTCGGAGTTTGTGCAGCCGCATAATTCTGAGTGCGGTCCGCACAATGAGACTTGGCTTGACAGGTACCAGTTCTGCGACAGCACAATTTTGGATTGCGGTTGCACTGCTTCAACTTCTGCGGACCGCACATGTATGAGTGCGGTCGCACTCTTTCTTCTGCGATCGCACAATTATAGTGCGGTCTGCATTCCTTGATCTTGGGCTTTGATTGTGTGATACTTCTGCGGACCGCATAAAAATGAGTGTCGTCGCGCTCTTGATTATGCGGTGGCACAAAAATGGTGCGGTCCGCATTTCTTCTTGAACTTAAAATCTCACCTCTCCGATTATTGTCTTTTGCGGCCGCATTAGAATTATGCGGTCTGCATTTTGCATGTCATTTCTTTTTAGAGGTCTTCTTCATGGTCTGCGGCCGCACTCGATATTGTGTGGTCCGCAAAGTGCCCTTTTAGCCTTGTTTCTGTCCTTATCCAAAATTACTCCTTCTTGAGTTGGTTTTCATTTCTTTAGCTCATGTTCTATCATTCCTGCAAGCAAGCACATTTCATTAGTTTTCGGGAATACCTTTAAGTATTTTTTAGCTAAAACGCAAGTAAAAGAGAGAAAATAGCGGTCAAAATCCCTACTTATCAACTCCCTCAAACTTAAGTGTTTGATTTTCCTCAAGCAATTAAGGCAATTCCCACCTCCATTAGAAAAAAGGATATTTCAGCTAGCCTAAGATGAGTCAAACACAAATTATTAGGGACTAACAATTACGCACACGCTAATGAATCATTTACAAGCCTATGAATTGAATGTTGAAGCACAAATGGATCTAATGTGACACTTGAGCATCAAGGGTTGACTTTGTTAATCAAGGAAGCTCGCACTTTCATGCAAGTTGCTGTGGATCCCAAACTCCTCCTCCCATACTCTCCGGAATCTCATCTCACTCACGAATGAAGAATTCAAAACAATGACTCGAGGAAGACTCGCTCATCACTCTCAAAAGAATGTCACAAGCCTGGCTCTAAATACCATATGCTTTCCCCTCATGTGTATCACCACTAATGTAAGGTTGCACGGCTCGAAATCACGTAGGGATTTATCGGCATGTAATGAAGGCTTTTAGATTAAGGAGGGTAATATCGGATTGTAATCTGGTTCATCTTTCCTTTAGCACTTCATATTCTCTTGTTGGCTCATACTTTTCCGACTCTTTGAGTCAATTTCTTTTCCCTTAGGGGGATTAGAGAGAATTGACATCACTCTTCCTTTGTCATGCTATTCAGAATCTCCTTATTTTCTTTCTCCATGCTTTTCCATTTTTCTTTCTTTTGCATCTTTTCAACCCTTTCACATTATTCACTTTCTTTTTGTGTTTTTCTTTGTTCTCCCTTTCTTTTTCTTTGCCATTTCCTCTTCTTCGTTACTTTTTTATTTTGTGAATTGAAACCATCTTTAAACTCCTCGTCTCTCCCCTAAACTTATATTTTTACCATTTGAATCACATGAGTGCTAAAGAAAAGTCGGGTGCCAAGCGAGAGTCACTATAAAACGGTTAAAGGCTTGTAATGTGGTTATTAAATAGAAAAGGTTTTAGGCTCAAAACGGTTTACTAATGATGATATAATTTGTCGGCCATGGAAGGTTTCAAAACGGGCCAAGGAGGGCCTACAATCACTTCTCAAGCAAAGCTAACTTAGAATTTCTCCTAGAAACACATTCGGGCCAAGTTCTAGACCATTCGTACGAGTACTTGGACTTGTAACAAAATATCTCACCTCTCACACAACCAGATTATTAAAGAGAAGGGAGTCGAGGGCCCACAAAAACCGTACTCAATATTGAAAATCGCTAATGGTTCAACCAAACCACCCGATGATTGCCTAAGTCAACACAAGATTCACAAGGTAGAGGTATTTCTTTACAAAAACTTGTTTTTAACCATAAGCGCATAGTTAAGTGTGTTGGTACCAGGTGAAACATGCTTGAGACCCTTTATTCATTACCACTATTTTTTCCTAAACAAGAAAAGAAAACGGACTCATCCCCTTAAGAAGGTTGTCACGCCATCCATCTTTGGGAAGAGCCACCTGGTTCACACAAAATCCACCTTTGGAAAGAACCATGGCATTAAGAAAATCAAAGGCTTATTGATCACTAAAACATAAAAAGAAGCTAACAAATCCAAAACAAACTACTAAAGTAAATAAGAATTTATAGTACTAAGAAAGACAAACTAAAAAAGCTACGAAATAAACTACGGAAAGTAAGATAAAAGAATATACAAAGCGAAGTAAAATTAATATATACATAAGGGAAACTAAATATATACATCAAACTAAAGAGAAGAATATATACCTACCAAAGGGAAAATAAAGATAAAATAAAAATAGTATAAGAGTTATTACAGGTCAATATCAATGTCAATCAATCAAAATAGAACACCCCCCTGAATGAAAATAAGCATTGTCCCCAATACTTAACAAAAATAAGAACAGGGAAGGGTAGAGAGTTAAGAGAACTCCATATGTGGTCTCAGTCTTCATGGCATCCCCAGCACCCTCGGTCTCCTCTAGTTGTATCTCATCATCACCTGGCTAAGGAACAACAGGGTTGCTGAGCATTTGGATCATCTCCTCAGTGGTGTAGGCAGTAGCATCCGGCTCCTCAAACTGGCCGGCTGCTGCCTCTGATGCCTCGGGTACTGCTGGTGCTGCCTGTGCTGCTGGGATAGTTGTCTCCATAAGCAGGTCCAATGGTAGATCTCCGGCAGATGCAATCTTGTCAACCTCTTTTCTCAACCTCTCAAATGATTTCTTCGACGCCTGAGACTTCCACATCTTCTTTGTTTTCTTTCCCAACTCCTCAATGACCTCCCCATGTTCCACCAGTGTCTCCATAATGGTCTTCTGGTTGTCCAAAATCTTCTTCAAAGCTTCCTCCACTGACAGAGGTACCCGTGGTGCTGCTGGGGCAGAGGACTGTGTTGCAACAACACTGGATATGTCAGACAGCTTTGAAGTAGCTATCTGCATCCAGTTTTTGAGACTCGTCAATGTCTGGGAGACTCGCAACGCAATCTGTGGATAAGTGGATGAAGTTGGTACTGATAATGGGCTGATGGTCTAAACGAAGAAGCTGGTGGCGTGACTGCTGTAGAAGACATGTCATATGTGGAAGGCTTAGTAGTTGAATCAGTAACTACTACTCTTGGCTCCTCAGACTGGCTAGTGGAGGTAGTTGCCTTACCCTTGAACTTCGGGTTGTCATCATCCTGTAGGTGTTACCATAAGAAAGGCTTCTCGGCCTTTACTTTTGTATCATACTACCTCGGCTCTACCTTTTGATCATTGAAATACTCTGTGAGGAAGTTCGGGTATGGATATGATCTCTCATCCTTCTGGACATCTAATGTAATGTTGGTGGACATGATGGCACCCACATTTATCGGATACCTAGCCATAATCGAAGACACCAGGACTGCTCAGGGAAGGAGAAGGTTTCTCTCATTTAAGCAAGGATTAATGCGGCTGCATACAAATGTCTGCCACCCGTTGGCTTCAAAATTTAGGTTGTCCCAGATTATAGGGACCCCTGTTGTGAGCCACAGAGGTGGTGGTCCTCGAACTACAAAAATTTCTACTAACCACGACCGAGTTGCATCACCCAACGCCAGCTTTTCCAAGTATTGGACTGCCTCCACTTCTTCAAATCCCACATATTTGTTCAAAGCACAGGAGTCGAATCGGATTTTCAGATTTCGCACCATTGTTACCTTGGTACCCTTTCTTATGTGAGCCACATTGGCATAAAATTCTTTAACGAAGTACTCATTTGCATCGAGGACACTTTGGGTGAACCATTTCCATCCCTTTTTCTCCCTGAACTGTCTGAGGACATTTGGATTGTGAATGTCCAAGTCCTTCATCAAGAACTGTCGCTCAAGTGTGAGCGATCTCTGGGGCCACCATTCTCTGAACCTGTTGAAGGTAGTCAAGCTGACAAATCTATCTTCCCATATCTCTCTTCTCTTTAACCTCTTGAGGCCACTCACTCGAGTTTCACCTCCTCTCCTATCATCTGGGACATCATCATCATCATCTACATTGATTGGTGAGGGAGGAGTAGGTGAAGAGAAGGGCTCGGAACCCTGGATTTCTGCGTCAGAATTAGTAGAAGAACTGTCTGTAGGCTCATTGTGCAATTGATATCGCCCAGTGGGTTGTGGTGGATGGGACTGGGGTTTGGGATGGACCTCCATAGAGTGACCCTTGGAGGCTTCCCTAGACGGGGCATATTCATTGGTGTCGCAGGATTAATAAACTCTTTTGGAAGTTCCTTTCTTTCTTATGGCTCTTTGAATGGCAAGTGGTAGGTTACTCTTGCCTCGGTCTCGGCCTCGGCCTCATCCCTGGGAAGGCTAACCCCTTCCTTTTGATGAATCACCTCTGCCACGAGATCTAACCATTGTCTGTAACACATAGCAATAGGAATCAGTTAGAATTGAAGCTATATAGATGCATGCAGGGAAAGTTGCAGCAAAGAAAACTCAGAAGAGGCAGTGTGGACCTCTCAAAAGTGAGTGCGGCCGCAGACAACCTAGTGCGGACCGCACAATTTCATAGTGCAACCGCACAATCAAAAATGTGGGCCGTACAATTTTGAATACGGCCGCACAACCCAAGGTTCAGACTACTGGGTTCTCTGATCATTCAGTAGTGCGGACTGCACAATTTTGTTGCGGACCGCATAATTTTACTGCTGACCGCATAATTGTGGTTGTGGGCCGCACAATTCAACCATTAATTTTACCCTAACTCTCACTTCTGCGGACCGCATAATTTAAAATGACAGGTACTGCTTTTTATTTCATGCACATTTCTCACATATTAGCCAAGATTCAAGTAATTAAACAAAATTAGCTATTTACCCAGGCCCTAATTAACATTTCAGATACTACCCGCATGATTCTAAGCAAAAATGACTAACTATTGACATTTTTAGGCATGAAAATAACCCTAGACAAAAAAACAAAACTAAGTAAAGATAAAAAGTCTAATGATGTAATGAACATACCAGTAATGAGGGATGCAGGTGAGAGTCTACACATATGAAATGCTTGAAGTTTGACAATTAATGGGATTTGCACTGTGCTTGCTTAGGGTTTCGGAGTTCAAAGAGTGAATAGTATAGGGAGGTCCTATTTATAGGTTGACCAGTTGGTGCAAAACTTACCTGAGTGCGGCCGCATAATTTTGAGTGAGGTCCGCACTCTTTACCTATACCTTTGAAGAAGTGTTGCAGTTCGCACAAAAGTGAGTGCGGCTGCAGAGTTTGTGCAGACCGCACAATTTTGTGAGTGGCCACAATTTGTTAACAAAATTTGACAGGCCAAACTTCAGAGATCATGCACTTTTGGTCTTCCAATTGTGCGACCGCACACAAAATTGTGCAGCCGCAGAGTGATTGTAAGGTCCGCATAATTCTGGTGCGGTCCGCACTTATATGGCACTTAGCCAATATTTCTTGCACAGTCCCTACAATGCACACACATTCATGCTTACACTTCAAAACTAGTTAGCACAAAACAAAGACTATCAAATCTCAAGAAGAAAACCAAGAAAAAGCAAAAGACACATGGGTTTCCTCCCAAGAAGTGCCTGATTTAACATCGCGGCATGACGCAGATTACCAATCATTTGAAATGAAGAACCGCCATAATGTGGCCATCATCAACCTTGCCAAGATAATGTTTAACCCGGTGGCCATTGACTCTAAACACCTCATCGTTCTTAATTTTTCAAATCTAGAGCACCAAAGGGTGTCACATGCACAACTTCAAATGGGCCACTCCACTTGGATTTCAGCTTTTCTGGAAACATCCGCAACCGAGAATTGAACAATAGAACAATATTGCCTTCTTTGAATTATTTATTCTAGACATACTTGTCATGGAGGTATTTCATCTTGTCCTTATACAAGGACGAACTTGAATATGCATGGAATCGGAACTCATCAAGCTCATTCAATTGTCCCACCCTTAAGTTGGCGGCGACATCCCAATCAAGATTAAGCTTCTTCAATGCCCACATGGCCTTATGCTCAAGTTCCACCAGAAGATGACACGCCTTCCCAAATACCAATCGATATGGAAATATCCTAATCAGTGTTTTGTAGGCCGTCCTATAAGCCCAAAGAGCATCATCATGTTTCTTCGACCAATCCGTCTGGTTGGCATTCACGGTCTTTGACAAAATATTCTTGATATCCCGGTTGGAGACTTCAACCTGTCCACTTGCTTGAGGATGATAGGGGGTCGACACTTTGTGAGTGACACCATACTTGGAGAGTAAAGTATCAAAATTTTTCTTGCAAAAGTGTGATCCCCTATCACTAATAATGGTCCTTAGTGTACCAAACCTCGTGAATATGTTCTTCTTCAAAAATGCTACCACACTTCGAGCTTCATTGTTGGGCAAAGCCACGGCTTCAGCCCACTTTGACACGTAATCCACATCTACCAATATATATGTGTTCCCACAAGAGCTCACGAACAGACACATGAAATCGATGTCCCACACATAAAAAATGTCAATCTCTAAGATGATGGGGAGGGGCATCTCATTTTTATTGGAAATCCCACCGTCTCTTTGATATTCATCACAACGCTTGACGAGATCGCTAGCATCCTTGTAAAGAGTAGGCCAATAGAATCCGCAACTTAACACCTTTGTAGCCGTTCTTGCTCTACCAAGGTGACCACCATACGGTGAAGAGTGGCAAGCCTCAAGAATTCCTATTTGTTCTTCCTCCAGTGCACATCGTCGGATCACATCATCAGTGCAAATCAAGAAGAGATAGGGCTCATCCCAATAATAGTCAAGGCAATCCAGTTTGAGCTTCTTCCTTTGGTTTGAAGAGAACTCATTACAATTCCACTCACAAGATAATTGGCTAAATCGGCGAACCATGGCATCCCGGTCATAGAAATGGATAGGAGTTGCTCATTGGGAAATAAATCATTTATCTCAAGGCTATCATGTGGCTTCCCCTCCTCCTCCAACCGAGATAAGTGGTCCGCCACTTGGTTTTTACTCCCCTTGCGGTCTTGAATCTCTAGTTCAAACTCCTGTAAAAGAAGTACCCACCGCATTAGTCTTGCTTTAGAATCTTTCTTGCTCATCAAATATCAAAGCGCCGCATGGTCGGTGTGAACAATCACCTTTGTACCCATCAAGTACCGGCGGAACTTCTCCATAGCAAAGACAATAGTAAGGAGCTCTTTTTCGGTCACTGTGTAGTTGACGTGGGCTTCATTCATGGTCTTACTAGCATAGTAGACCGGATGGAAGATCTTGTTGATACGTTGCCCCAATACCACTCCAACCGCCACATCGCTTGCATCACACATGAGCTCAAAAGGTAAGCTCCAATTCGGTGCGGTGATAATAGGAGTAGTAGTCAACTTATACTTGAGAAATTCAAATGCCTTCATATAATATTCATTGAAATGGAACTTGGCATCCTTATCCAAAAGTTTACACAAGGGGTTTACCACCTTAGAAAAATCCTTGATGAATCGGCTATAGAACCCCGCATGACCCAAAAAGCTCCTGACTCCCTTCACGGATGTAGGGGGAGGGAGTTTGGAGATCACTTCAACTTTATCTTTATCAACCTCAATACCATGCTTTACAATTTTGTGACCGAGGACTATGACTTCCTCGACCATGAAGTGACATTTCTCCTAATTAAAAACCAAGTTAGTTTCCTCACATCTAGACAATATCTTGTCCAAGTTGTACAAGCACTCTTCAAAAGAATTCCCCGCCACGGAAAAATCATCCATGAAAACCTCAAGAAAGTCCTCCACTATATCGGTGAAGATAGCCATCATACACCATTGAAAAGTTGTCGGTTCATTGCATAACCCAAATGGCATCCGCGAGAATGCGAAAATACCATAGGGACAAGTGAAAGTGGTCTTCTCTTGGTCCTTAGGAGCAATAAGAATCTGATTGTAGCCGGAGTATCCGTCAAGGAAACAATAAAAAGCACGTCCGGCCATCCTATCCAACATTTGATCAAGAAATGGAAGCGGAAAATGATCTTTCCGAGTGACTTTGTTGAGCTTCCTATAGTCCATGCACACTCTCCACCCGGTGATAGTTCTTGTGGGGATCAATTCATTTTTGTCATTTTTTATCACAGTCATGCCCTCTTTTTTGGGACACACTGCACCGGAGAGATCCACGAGCTATAGGAAATGGGGTAAACAACCCCGACATACAACCATTTGATGATCTCCTTCTTCACTACCTCTTGCATAACTTCATTCAATCTTCTTTGATGTTCTACGGAGGGTTTGACAGCCTCCTCCAAAATAATCTTGTGCATGCAAAACGCACGGCTTATACCCCGAATATCCGCCAATGTCAAACCTATAGCTTTCTTCCTCTTTTGGAGCACCGCCAAAGTAGAATCTATCTGCACGTTAGTCAAGCAAGAGGAAATAATAACAGGTAAAGTAGAACAAGGGCCAAGAAACTCATACCTGAGATGTGAAGGCAAAGGCTTTTAACTCCAAAGTGGGAGGCTCCTCGATTGAGGGCTTTGTTGGAGGAGTCTTTCGATTCTTAAGATGTAAGGAAATATGACCCCATTCCTTGCAAAGCATTGACATATTCCAGATATCCTTCCTTCTCATCGTCATCATGATTGAGCAACACAGCTTCCAAGGTATCCTCAACATTCATCACAACACTAGTGTCATCAATAATTACTTCGGTCACTAGATCCACAAATGAACAAACTTCGTTGCTATTTGGTTGCCTCATCGATTTGCACACATAGAAAACCACTTTTTCATCACCCGCCCGGAAGGTGAGCTCACCGGATTCCACATCAACTAGAGCCTTCTCCGTAGCAAGGAAAGATATAAACAAGATAACAGGCACCTCATAGTCAACCTCACAATCAAGGATCACAAAGTCCGCTAGAAAGATGAACTTATCAACTCGAACTAACACATCATCCATTATCCCCAATGGCCTCTTCATAGTCCAATCCGCCATTTGTAGCCTCATAGATGTGGGTCTTGGTTGCCCAATTCTCAATTGTTTGAACACAGAGAAGGGCATCAAGTTGATGCTTTCCCCCAAATCATATAAAGCTTTGGCAAAATTGGTGCTCCCAATAGTGCACGGGATTGTGAAGGCGCCGAGATCGTCAAGTTTCGGAGCCAATGAGTGCACAATAGCACTCACTTAATGTGTCATTTTTACCGTTTGACAATTCATTGATCTCTTCTTAGTTACCAAATCCTTCATGAACTTTGCATATCCCTACGTTTGTTCTAAGGCTTCAACCAACGGCACATTTATGGACAAACTCTTCATCATATCAATAAATTTCTTGAATTGGTTCTCACTGTTCTGCTTTGTGAGTCTTTGAGGGTATGAAGGAGGAGGACTTGGCAATGGTGTTTTGGCCTTTTGCACCATCGGTTCTGGTATGTCAATCATTTGTTCCCTAGATGGGTTCACTTCCTCTTGTGTCTCCTCCACACTTTCATCAATTTCAATCCTCACCTCTTCGGTAGCTTGAACCTCATGCTTGGCATGTCATCTTCTTGAACCAACACATCATCATCCACAACTCTTCTTTGGTTTGAGGCACTTGCCTCCCCACCTTTTCCACCTCGTGTGGTCACGGCCATTGCATGTCCCGTATTGCTCCCACCCTTTGGGTTCACTACCATATCACTAGGTAGTGCCCCCTTAGGGCGAGTGTTTAAAGCTTGAGATATTTGGCCAATTTGAAACTCCAAATTGTGGATAGAAGAGCCGTGGGAGGCTAATTAAGCATCGGAGTCGGCATTTTTCTCCATCATTTGCTTGAACATATTTTTAATATGTCCCATTTCATTATTGGAAGAACTAGAACCTTGTGATGGATATGGAGACGGGTTTCTTGGTTGTTGATACATCGGGGGCCTTTGAAATCCTGACCCCCAATTCCCTTGATTAATATTGTTCCAACCCCCTTGATTTTTGTTGCCTCCCCAATTGCCTTGATTGTTGCCACCCCAATTACCTTGATTATTTCCGCCCCAATTACCTTGGTTACCTTGATTGTTCCAGATGCTTTGATTATTGTTATTTCCCCAGTTTTCTTGATTGTTTTTTCCACCACTCCAATTGCCTTAGTGGCCTTGGTTGTTCCAATTTCCTTGACTTCCTTGTGATCTCCATTGTTGTTGATTCTGAGAATTTTTCTTTGACCTTGATAATTGTTGACATATTGCACTTATTCTTATTGCTCATTATACGAATCACCGTGGTCATACCCATTATCATCTTGATTAAATTGATCCGGATGGTTTTGTACTTGTTGACCTCTTCGCCGTCTCTTGTTCATCATCATATTCACCCCTTCCATAGAATTCACTTGTTTCGGCCCTTGAACTTGTTGAAACTAAGCCTTGGCCAATTGGTTCATTGTGGTTTTCAACTCGGAAATAGCTTTCCTATGGTCATGTAGCTCCTTGTGCAGGTGAATGACATTTGGGTCACCTTGAGGAACATTGGCCCTACTTTTCCACGCCGACGAAGTATCCGCCATCTCATCCAAAATTTCATAAGCTTGGGCATAAGGCGTGTTCATGAAGTTTCCGCCTCCGAGTTGATTTACCACACATTGATTTGTGGTATTTATCCCCGTGTAGAAGGTTTGTTGGATCATGGCCTCGGTCATACCATTATTGGGGCACTCTTTAACCATGGTACGATATCTATCCAAAATCTCGTGCATGGCTCATTGGGCTCTTGCTTAAACGCTAAAATTTCGCCCCGTAGTGTAGCCATGTGCCCCGGAGAGAAGAATTTGGAAATGAACTTTTCGGTCAACTCATCCCAAGTATGGATGGAATGATTGGGTAATATCTCTAAACAGTCCAACACTTTTCCCTGTAGAGAAAAGGGAAATAGCCCTAAACGCAGTGCATCCTCTGAAACATTTATTTGCTTGCTTCCCCAACAAGTATCGACGAACCCTTTGAGATGCTTGTAAGAATTTTGGCTTGGAGCTCCGGGGAAGAAACCCCGTTGCTCAAGTAGTGTAAGCAACACGTTGGTGATTTGGAAGTTGCCCACCCTAATACAGGGCGGGACTATAGCACTAGCATAACCCTCGTTCGGCAACACCCGGAGCGTTGCCGCTCTTGGTGGAGCTGGGGGAAGAACGAGAATATTATCATGAGGTGGTCGGCCTCACCTGTTTACTTTAGGTTCAGGATGAATCTCATCTCCTTCGTCATTTTCCATTTCCTCCCCCAATGGCAAATTCCCGAGGGGCTCGTTGTTGAGAGTCATTTTCGTACCTATAAGCAATTCAAAAATAAAATTAATGACTCGGAAGGAAAGAAAAACAAAGGACACAAAAACCTAGATATATAGCTAAATCTGTTTAACTCCCTAGCAATGGCGCCAAAAATTGATCTCGCCCAAACTCACACCATAATTATGTAGTGAGGCGGTCGATGCAATAATAAAATCCAACGTAGGTCGGGATCAGATCCATATGGAGCTAGAATAGGGATTAGGTATATATTTAGTTTAATTGTATGATTTGTCCCAAATTACTCTTCCACGTTCTTGTTTGTTGTTCTACTTCAACTTTGATCTATTGTTTGCAATTAGAAAACTAAGAGACAATATTTTTAGTTTTGAGTTGTTTTCAAATGAGAAAAGGATCTAGGGTCATGACTTCCACCTAGGTCGTTACCTAATAGGTTGTAAACTCTAGGGCAAGTTTGATTGGTCGGGGTTGTAATATAGCAATCACACTCAAATACGCACTCTATACCTCTCGGTTGTTTGAGTGATTTTGCCCAAATTTGGCTTTCTCAAGTCCAAATGGGTATTGCACAAAACAAGTGATAAATGATCAAGCCAGGTCTCACTATCTCTAGGTTCAACCCTTTAATTGGGGCTATCAATTTCTTGAGTTCAACCCAATTTCTTGTTAGCCAAGTTTTCCTAGACTTGGTCTCTCTTTCTCAAGTAGAGACTAAGTCAATTAGGTATGAATCAACGTTTGCAATCATTAATTCTTTATTTCAAGCAATAACTAGACTAAATATCACTAACCCAATCACAAAAAAGCCCTAAATCAAACACCCATTAAGTACCCACACTAGGTTTGGGTCACAACCCTAGCTAGAAATTTAGCTACTCATGGAAAATGCAGAAATTAAAGAAGAAATTAAGCTAGAATCCATAATAGATGATTATAGGATGAAAATCTAATATTTGGATGTTAATCTAGTACAAAAATACTCAATGCAGTAAAGAAAACGGCTCAGGTGCACTCCCAAACAAAACTTAACCTAAAAATGACAAAAAGTTTTATTTATACTAAGCTGAAAATATTTGACAAAAATACCCATGCGGAGGTTGTGTGGCCGCATAATTTTGAGTGCGGTCCGCACAATTAGACTTGTCTTGACAGGTTCCAGTTCTGCGGCCGCACAATTTTGGATTGGGACAGCACTCCTTCAACTTCTGCAGACCGTACATTTATGAGTGCGGTTGCACTCTTGCTTCTTCGGCCGCACAATTATAGTGCGGTCTGCACTCCTTGGTCTTGGGTTATGCCACATTCACGCGCATAAATAGGATATAAGTCACGTTATATGTCACCTGCACAAAACGTGTTTAATTGGTATATTATATGCCTAAGAAATGAGTTCGGATAGAAAGAGGCCTAGTTTAAATGTCTAAATGAAAAATTGTGCCAACTTTAGGTATATCCGTCTGTATTCTGTCTATATATGTATGTGTGTGTGCGCATATATGTATGTATATATGTGTGTCATGCAGTCGCATCGAGGAGTTTACCTTCATTCGCATCGAGGAGTTTACCTTCGTCACAACTTTAGCACGTGTTGGCAAAGGTTTGGATCCTACACAATTTCAGGATGCTTTAGTTATTGATAACCCTCCATCTTTTGTATTACCGCACTTACTTTCATACTCGCAGGGACTATACGTTTAGTTCCCTCTTTGTAACTTTTTATTTCAGTCAGCAATAAATAAAATGCCTGTTATTAGCAACAAAAAAAAACTCAAAAATGTCAATTAGGTTCGCTTGTAAACAAATGAGCAAGATTGTACACACTAAGCGCATTTCTTACTTATATCAAGCTTTCTTTTACGTCTTTTATTGTTAAATTAATTTATCTCGTGATTTTTTACTCACTTGACCGTTGATGAATTACTATTTCTGTTGAAATATATTCTAAACAATTATATAGAATGAGGTGGACATAAGTGATAAGACCAAACTATAGTAATAATGACATAATAAGAAGAGAAAATAGTAGGACTACTGATAAAGGAAAAAGATAAAACACCTAGCCAACCAAGTGACATTAATTTTTCAAACCATGGCAATTGGATATGCTTTGGATATATTCCCTTGCCAGATTCATTTCCTATTGACCCTTCTTTCCTTCTTTTTTTTTCTGTCCTTTTTCTTGGTAAAATAAGTTTAAACATTTTATTCAGATCTCAACAATAACTAAAGCAGGAAACATTGAAAATAATTTATCACCCATTTGCTTCACATGCCAAAAATATATGAAAAAGACTTTACTTGATCACAATAAATAAAGACTTGTACCAATAACTATGACTTTTTTTAATCTGTTTTTACATAGTGCGAAACCATGTAAATCTAGTCAGCAAAGACGGAGACAATTGCTCTTTGCCTTATCCACTATTCTTTTAACCTCAATTATTTGCCCCCACTAAGCTGTGGCGCCTCTCCGCAGCATCTTACAACCAAACTGCACATGTTTTTATAGGGTTTCCTCTAAGGTAACCTCAGCTCACCACTCAAAACTTTCTTCTCTCTTTTCCTTTACTGTTTCTTGAACTCAATAATATGCCTTCACTTCTTCAAATTTTCCTTCTTCTGTTTCCATTCTTTTTCTTGGTTTCTTTTTCAGTTTCTCATGGACCCTTTTTGCCGAAGGCCATTATTCTTCCTGTAAACAAAGATCTGTCTACTTTTCAGTATGTTACTCAAGTTTACATGGGTGCTCATCTTGTTCCTACCAATTTAGTAGTAGATCTTGGAGGTTCATTTCTCTGGACTAATTGTGGCTTAACTTCTGTATCTTCAAATCAAAAACTTGTCCCCTGTAATTCACTCAAGTGCTCAATGGCCAAGTCTGATGGTTGCACTAAAAAGATTTGTGGTGTACAATCAGAAAATCCTTTCACAAAAGTGGCTGCAACAGGGGAATTAGCAGAGGACATGTTTGCTGTGGAATTCATAGATGAATTAAAAACAGGTTCACTTGCTTCAATACATGAATTCTTGTTTTCTTGTGCATCAACTACTTTGTTACAAGGTCTTGCTAGAGGTGCCAAAGGAATGTTAGGACTTGGAAACTCAAGAATTGCATTGCCATCTCAATTGTCTGATACATTTGGTTTCCAGAGGAAATTTGCTCTCTGTTTGTCTTCTTCAAATGGTGCTATAATATCTGGTGAAAGTCCTTACTTGTCACTTTTGGGTCATGATGTTTCAAGATCTATGCTTTACACACCTTTGATTTCATCTAAAGATGGTGTTTCAGAAGAGTACTATATCAATGTCAGATCCATTAAAATTAATGGCAAGAAACTGTCTTTAAACACATCCTTGTTTACAATGGATGAAGAAGGTGTTGGAGGGACAAAGATTAGTACAATTTCCCCTTTTACTACCATGGAAAGCTCAATTTATAAGATATTTGTTGAAGCTTATGAGAGATTTGCTATTTCCAATGATTTGACTAAAGTGGAAGCCATAGCACCATTTGAGCTTTGCTTTAGCACAAAGGGAGTAGATGTCTCAAAATTGGGGCCAAGTGTGCCAATTATAGATCTTGTGTTGCAAAGTGAAATGGTTAAGTGGAGGATTTATGGGAGAAATTCAATGGTGAAAGTAAGTGATGAAGTAATGTGTTTGGGATTCTTGAATGGAGGGGTGAATCAAAAGGCTTCAATTGTTATAGGGGGTTACCAGTTGGAGGATAATCTTTTGGAGGTTAACTTGGGAACTTCTATGCTTGGATTTACTTCTTCACTTTCAATGGCAGAAACAAGCTGTTCTGACTTTATGTTCCATTCTGTATCAAAAGATTCAGCTTTTGATTCTTGACACCAAATCCTTAACCCAAGATTTTGAATTGTGGATTCCAACTTGTCCAGATACAATTCCCTTTATATAGTTTTCTAAGAACATGTATTGACTCCTATACATAATGATGACTTGGCCAATCTTAGGGTGTAACTAGTTTATTGGCGAGGAAGAGATTCTTAGTTTTGGTTATGACTTATGACAGTTTTTTGACTCCCTTTTGAGAAAATTATGATATGTAATATCTATTTTTCACGTTCCTGATTAAAGAATGTATTAGTTCTGATCTTCTCTATGTTACTTTGCTTTTAGTTTTGATGGTGTAACATTTTGGCAAAGGACAATCAACAACGTGACCAAAGTAACTGGACTCCATAGTCGGATTAGGCTTTTGCTTCTTGTTGGATTCCAAAAGATTTGGGCTTCTACCTGATGCAAGCGATGGCGTAGTCCAAATTTTTTATGTGAAAATGGAACGGCCTAACCAGTTTTCGTATCAGTAATTAAAAAATAGCCGACATTTATAAATTCATTGAAAAGAAGCTATTATTTTGTTGCAATACAAAAAGTTTCAGCATAATATACTGAAGATTGATGCACCTGTGTCTGAACTTCCAGCATATTATGCTGGAACTCCAGCACACGGAATGTTCTAGCATAATATACTGGAGATTGGAGCACCTGTGTATGAATTTCCAGCATATTATTGGTCCACCAATAATATGCTGGAAGTCCAGTATATTATGCTGGAAGTCTAGTATATTATGTTGGAATATTTTTTAGATTTTGAACAGTATTTTCGTTCAAATTTATCTTTACATTACAAGTTGCTAAATTTCGATTACTTTTGAAACTGTGGTTATTTTTTAATTACCACTTATAAATCTGGCTATTTTTGAATTTCACCCATTTTTATTGGATGATAGCCCACTTATTCATGGGCTAAAAGAGAGAAAGAGTTGTTTTGGTTGAATCTCATTGGCTTCATAGTTTGGTTGGAGGTTGAGTTTTTCTTTTTTTGG
This sequence comes from Nicotiana knightiana, assembly GCA_005239525.1. NCBI lineage: Eukaryota > Viridiplantae > Streptophyta > Magnoliopsida > Solanales > Solanaceae > Nicotiana > Nicotiana knightiana. Next base: position 69,820 of record ML396262.1, on the reverse strand, counting down.
G